>CALNVZ010001278.1:40850-58459 GCA_940671915.1 Paracentrotus lividus
AGAGGTGGTATGATGAGCATTTAGTTGCATGTTTTCCATATCTTGTAGATAATAGAAAATTAAATCTATTTGAATATGTTTTGTGTTGTATTTAAGTGTTTTGGAGAAAACTGCAATATTTTCTTAATCATCAAATAGCAAAAGGAATCAAGTTTTATACGTTACTCATCAAAACCATGATACCGACTGCCTAACCTGTCTGTACAAAGCAAGAATGGAGTGCAAAATGAAATTTTAGCCTACATGAGGGGCACATAGAGTTAGATACTAATTAAAAATGACTTATGCCACTTGTGGAAATTAAGGAGACCATTTTGTTTAAATTTGTAGTTCTGGAATGGATACAATGATTACATTTCTCTTCTTTCTTTATAATAAGGAGAAAATAAATTGAGGGAGTAGTAATTTCGTTGAAAAATGCCAGACCCAAGCCCGCACCTGTTTTCTTGCAACAAAATTGATTCAGTTGTGTTCCGATTCATTACTCTTTCATTAGCAATAGTGATTCGAACTTGGGTTGTGGTTCTCTCAAATCATTGATAATGTTTGGTTACTAGTTATGACTGGATATTTCCTGATGTTGGGACATATTTTGAAAAGTTTAAGTAAAGAATCCATGATTATGATTGTATAAAACTAATTTGGGGCCCCAATAATCCTGTCTCAACAATCACTTTCATTTTTTCACTGGGAATCAAAGACGTCGAGGTTTGATCTCGTTTGTTTACATACGCAACTATCGCTAGGGGGTAAAGAAAAGTGAATTGTTTTGAACGAGGCCGCATAGATCAATATGACAGGTACATGCCGTGCATTTGCTTTTAATATACGTAAACACACAGTTAATGCCGGCCTCTTCCAGTTGATTCAGCCGAGTCAGATTGGAGTGAGCGGTGATATTTTTTTATTTTTTTCTAGCTGTACTGCAAATTAGAAGATGCGCGACAATATCGCAATTGATGTTGCCCTGTTTTAAACAGATTTTCATATACAGGAAGCGTGGTGGATTTTTCAACCCCGCGGAAATGGAAAACTAGCGACATTATCGGAACCATCCCATAGTCTAATAGGGGCGCCAAATTGACCTTCAACATAGTTGGACGCCAAATCGACCTTAAACTTAGCGGCTCTAAATTGACCTTAAATTTAGGGGGCGCCCAATCAAACTTAAAATTAGAGGGAGCACAAAATGAGCTTAACATGGGGGCGCCAAATTACCCGAAACTGAGATGGGGGCGCCAATCGACCTTAAACTTAAGGGCGCTACATCGACCTTAGATTTAGGGGGGGCGCAAAATCGACCTTAAACTTAGGGGCGCCAAAAATCGACCTTAAATTCAGGGGGGCGCCAAATCGAACTTAAACCATAGAGGGGCCGCCAAATGATCTTAAACGTAAGGGCGCCAAATTTAGATCAATGTAGGGGCGCAAATTGATATGAAACTTAAGGGGCGCCTGAATTGACCCGAGACTTAAGGGCGCTGATTTAATCTGAAGTTAAGGGGGAGCCAAATCAATCTTAAATTAAAGGACGCCAGATTGAGCTCAAATGTAGGGGCGCCGAATTGACCTGAGACTTAGGGGTGCCAAATTTATCTTAAACTTAGTGGCTCCAGCTACATCCTATTTACCTGAAACTAAGGGGCCCAAAAAAAAACACACACAAAAAAAACAGAAGGGGTCTTTAAAATGGTCTCTATCTAGAAATAGCAAAATTTTAAAATTCCATGCCTCCTGGTTTGTATATACATAGCAAAATTTTCGCTCGCGCTTCGCGCTCGCATCATCTTTTCCCATTGATTTATTACATTGTGTCAAGGAACGCGTAAAATGACCTGTTTTCTAATCATTCGAATGCATCAAAATTTCCGTTCCGTATTCGCTCACGCCTATGTTTTTCCTCTTTTACCAGAATTTACATTATGGGATTCTAACCATTAAAACATTTAAATTTACTTGTTTTCATGTTACATTTTTTTTTTTTTTTTTTGTTTTATTATTTTTTTTTTGCATTTCAAATTTATGTTCAACATATTAGCGGCGTCAAATTGAGCTTACACGTACGTCAGATGACCTGAAACTTATGGGGGCACTGAATTGAAGTTAAGGGGATGTAAAGTCGATTTTAAAATTAGGGGCGCCAAATTGAGCTTACACTTATAGGGCGCCCAAATGATCTGAAACTAAGGGGCGCCGAATTTACCTGAAAATAAGGGGGCAACAAATAGGTTTTTAAAATATGGTCTCTATATAGATAGAGCAAAATTTCAAAATCCATGCATCTGGGTCTGTATATACATAGCAAAATTTTCGCTCGCGCTTCGCGCTCGCATCATTCCCCCCCAATGAATTACTACATCGTGTTCCTGAGGAACGCATGAAATGTCCTGTTTTCTAATCATTTGAATACATCAAAACTTCCGTTCATGCTTCGCGCTCGCCTGTGTTTTTCCTCTTACCAAAATTTACATTATGGGATTCTAACAATCAAAACATTTCAATTTATTTGATTTCACGTTACATTCATTTTTGTATATCAAATTGATCTAAATCTTAGGGGGCGCCAAATTGAGCTTAAACTTAGGGGCGTCAAATTGACCTGAAACTTAGGGATGCCAAATTTATCTTAAACTTAGGGGCTCCAACTTTATTTTGAACTTAGGGAGGTGTGCCGAATTTACCTGAAACTAAGGGGCACCAACTTGGTATTTGAAATATGGTCTCTAAAATTTTTAATTCCTCCTGGTCTGTATATACATAGCAAAATGTATGGCGCCAATTCAAACTAACATTTAGGGGGCGCCAAATGATTAGTTGGCGCCAAATTGAGCTTAAACTTAGGGGCACCAAATTTTTCTTTAACTTAGGGAGGGAAGCAGAAGGATAGATAAGCAGCTAGATAGATATTCATCTCTCTTTCATAATCATGTAAAATTACTGGGCAACATACGGTCTTTAAATTATGGAGGCCAAATTGATCCTAAACTTCAGGTCTCTATTACATAGAGCAAAATTTTCAATCGCGCTTTGCGCTCGCTTCATTTTCCAAAGAGTTATTACATTGTGTTCCTGAGGAATGCATAAAATGTCACGTTTTCAGAGATCATTCCAATACATCAAATTTCTGCTCGCGATTCACGCTCGCCTATTTTTTCTTTCTTGTAACCAGATTATGAGGATTCTGAACAACAAAACATCAATATACATTTGTTTGATTTCACATTACTTGATGGACAAATTTCACATGATTTTATATGGCTTGCTTTCAAATCGTTTTGATGGACAAATTACAGCTCCCGTTCATATGATATTCTGATGAAGAGCTAAACAAAATTGATACCCCTAATTGCTTAGAATTCTTCGCTTTCTGATCGTAAAGTAGAGGAAAAAAAAAATCTGATCGCGCTTCGCGCTCGTATTTAGAAATATTCGTATTTTCATCTATACCGGTAATACCTCATACATGTATAACTAGAAATTCTTTTCCATGAACTCACCATTGGCAAGTATCTCCGAAGTCGTGGATACTTAACCCGTTGTATACTGAAAACTTTTTATAAAGCCAAATGAATCGTGATTGTCAAGCATGCTTGCAAGAAATTCTTTTCAGTTACAGGTGAAACAAAGACAGCTTTAAAAAGATCAATGTTAGATGATTTAAATTATATTACGTCTTTATATGTTTATGCAATCATGAGTGAAATAGACTATCGACAAGAGGGATGTTCTATGTTTCTTCTGCCAGCATATATGCATGCTTAGAATACAACGGGTTAATTAGGGACGTCGCGGCAAAACCGCAGAGACGTCACAGAGACTTGCTTGCGTCTTAAAGAAGTCTACTAAAAGATTAAACGTTTAACATTTGTTTGCTTTTTCTCGCGACTTCCTGTGGACTCAGGAGACATGTCAGCGACTCCTCAGAGACTCCAGTGACTCATAATCAAGAACCCATCTCATTGCCAGTGAGATAGGTCCTTTGACAAATGAGATTGCATTTCATTAGAACTTTATTAATAGGGATGTCCACTAAAATTTTAAGTTATTTTTAAGTTGTTTTTGCTAGGCTTATTTGATAGAGCATTTTAAAAGAAACATTTTGGTACTTGAATTATCACAATTGGATGTTCCGTTTCAAAGATATGACCCAAAGAGTGTCCCAGATTACCAATGAGCTGCTAGAACGCTTTTACAAGTTTCAGACAAAGCCAGAAAATGCAATAAAGCTCAAGTTTATGGTTCTTTTGTCTTTGATTTATTAAACCAAATTATACCAAACATTTTCTATGTGTGTATCAACATGAAATGAGATTGTAGTAACACAATTGAGTAGATTATACAAAGATACAGTTTATGGCAGTACAAAACTGATGGTTTGACATGTATGTTACCGTATGTGATCCAATATGACCACCGTGGAAAAATACTCCATAGGGCATGTTTCAATAGGAACACCCTAGACAATGGGCTATTTCATGGTGGTGTGGCTCAGAGCTGAGTGTTAGACAGGGTAGAGTAATTTTAAAACTTAAATGGCCAGTGGTAAACATTGTTCTTTGGTTTTCACCCCAATAAATTTTTTGTTAAAAAATAGTGAAATTTTATAAATATCTACTTCTCCTTATCTGAATCTATTCCAATCACGAGAAATTCCAGTCATAACACACATCACACCGAAGCATCACTTCAAACACGCTGTAGTTTTTTTTATATCAATTTTTCCAACAGGAGAAGTTGATCTTCTGCTGAGGTATTTTCTTAGGAAGAAACTGACCAATTAGGAATGAAAATGATTGATATTTACCACTGGCCAAACGATAATTTCGAAAGCGGTTTTTTATTGAAAATTTTGCTGTTTCTCTGCCTGTGTATTATTGAGTAGGGAGTGCATTGGTTATTGTTTGCATTGTAAATGCATGGGTGACTACATCCATACAGTGAAGTGGAAACCGTTCTAGTGGCTTTTTGCTTTTGTTTGGCCATCCCTATTATTTAAAAAAAAAACCCTAAAACGATGAAACCAAAAGTTTATAAAAAGTTGGGTTCGTACACTTCAAACGAAAAACTTGGAAAAAATGGGTTTTGTACCTATCACCTTCAAGGACCCTATAACTCTGTGACCAATGACAGTTTGGACGTAAACAATGTCTCTAATTAAAGCTGATGAGTTACTTAGTATTGTAGTAAACAAATTACAAGAATAACATATACTCTTGAAATGACTGACCTTTGAACTTCGGTTACCTTTTTTTAGGAACACACTGTATATAAAAGGTATAGAAGGAGATGTACATTCATAGATGCTGCCAAGGTTCTCAACGTGGAGATGGTCTTATCGCCGTATTTTCCACAGAGTACTAGTTTTGTCAAGTTGGGCATGGTAGCCAAAGACACTGCCAGGTCATTTGAGGCCGATGCAGAAATTTGGTCATAAAGGAATTCGAGAGATTGGATCTGGAAAAAAAGAAAGGGGTGATTTAAAAAAATAAATCATATATATGACATATTATTAAAAGTTGATTATTAGCTGTTTAAGAGGGTTTGTTATAAAAGGTCGGGTGAGTTGCGCATAAGTCTCGGATAAATTTCTGAAGCTAGACAGACAATTTACCTAAGGTGTCTCTCAAAGAACAAAAGTGATAAATAACCCCCCCCCAAAAAAAAAAAAAATAAAAAAAATAAATAAATAAATAAATCCACAAAAAAAAATTGAAAATAAGATGAAAAAATGATAAAACAAAGAAATACATGTACACAAAAATTTATTTGAGAGAAGAGGAAAGAAAGACAAAGCAAAGAAATACATCAGAAATGATAGAAAAGAAGATGAAAGAAGGATAAAACAAAGAAATACATAAGATATGATAGAAAAGAAGATAAACCTAGGTGGTTCGACGAGGCTCACCTGATTTCACTATCAATAAAACAGTTTAAGAAAGTTTAAGAAAAGTTGACCTTTAAGTGACTTTTTGACCCCTATATGACCTTTGATCTCATCATCCTCATCAACACACATGTGGTATTACCTAAGAATCATTTGTACCAAGTGTGTGAATTGCTGGAGAAATAACGAAATGACAGCTAGTTTAAGAAATGTTGACCTTTAAATGACCTTTTGACCCCTATATGACCTTTGATCTCATCATCCTCATTAACACAGATGTGGTATTATAAGGGGAGATCCAAACCCGAAAAAGAGGCCTAGTTAGTGAGTTTGATGTTGTTTCTGTACAAACTAAGCACACCTTGTCTATTCTAAAGAAAATATTATAGGGCACAATATTTCAGAGGTGTGCTCTTCAAAATTTGTTGCGATCACCTCTAAATTCAAGGGGGCGTCCAAAATTGTTGCCCTTTTTATGTCAAAATATGTTTTAAAGATAACTTTTGATGGATATATCAATTTGCTTTGAAATGCGGATCATATTAAAGAGAAATAAATTGCCTACAGGCTGAAACCTACTTTGATGGAATTCAAATACGTAAAAATGAATAATTAGCCCAAACAAGCTCATTTTTCATATTTTTTTCAAGAAAATTGAATGTAATCTAGATTTATACTGCGCACATATCAAAACTGCGAACGAAATTTTTAATTGTATCTATTTAGAAAATTGTTGACATATATGCACTAAATCTTGTGAGAACTGCAGGTTCGTATATTATTTTAACAAAAAGTTATATCATCCTAAAGTCGTGATCTTGATTTTGCCGAAAATAACATTCTGGTCAATATCTCTGAAAGCTCCGTACACGAACGTGTATTACTCTATTGGAATGGGTATGGTGTCTTATATCAACAAACCATCTTTCAGTCTAAACCCTAACTTCATTGTATCAAACGAAATGATAAAGAATCAGGTATCAGTCTAGGCCCTATGTAGAAAAAAAATCAAATTATAAGCATCGAATTATTAAATAGTAATATTACTTATCAAATCAAAGGGGAAAAATCTTTAAACTGATAACGAATGATGAGTCTGCACTCTCCATTCCTCTGACATGTCTGAGGTGCAACTATTTCCTTTATTCTGTGATCCCTACGTATTTGGTTATTTTTTTAACGATGCATTTTATTGTATAACTTATGTAGGAATTTCTTCCTTTTTTAATGATGCAAGAGTTCTTGAAAAATATGGACTCAGATCCCTAAACTGCTTGTTGCCTGCTAGGATTTTTATGGGGGGTCGGAAATTGAAAAGTGGACCTTTTCAGAAGGAGTAAACTTTTCGAGCGCGAGCCGAACATTTTGCCTTATAACAGTATATTTTACCTTATAATTTTCTGTTTAATTCTTTTACGAGGTGATGATCACCTCCCTTTTAGCTAAATAAGTTGTGAGCACGAAGCGAGAATGGTAAATTAATTTACATTTTCATTACTTCACTTGTGGAGTCAGGAATCAGTCCATGGGCCTTTTTATGATAACTCTAGGCGCGCAAAGATCGAGCCGAAAATTTTGACTCATAATGTCCTGAAGGTAGTGTATTTTCTGACACATTTTGCCTCTTATACTTCCGGATCCGTAATTAGGACTTTTATATAAACTTACGGGGTGCGCCCGCACCTTCTGCCCCCCCCCCCCTGGATCCGCGCCTGGTGTTTTGAAAATTGAAAAGTGGAGTTTTTGCCAGATTTGAACTTGAGGGCGCAAAGCGCGAGCCAGAAATTTTTGGTTATAATGACTTAAAGGTAGTGTATTTTCTAACACATTTTGCCTCTTATGCTCACAGACCCGTAATTATGATTTGTATAAGGTTTAGACATTCGAAAAGTAAACATTTTGCAAGGATTGAACTTGCGAACGCGAAGCGCGAGCCGGAAATTCTCCTGCTTAATGGCCTGAATACGGTATGTTATAATATGTACAGTTCGTCTCTTATAATTATCTTTCTTTTTTCTTTTAATTCTTTCATAACTTGATGATCACCTCCTTTTGTGAAAAAAGTGAACCTTGCCAGTACAGAGAGCCCTTTGCCTTGCATTTCAGGCATATTGTGCCTCGTATATATATTTTTAATAGTCCTTCACAGACGGATGACAAAATTCCAAAAGATACGAACGCGAAACGCGAGTGAAAGAAAATCACATGAATGCTGTGCATTTGCAGCACATTTCTTTTGGGCCTATAATTCGGCTTTTCGAACGGGAGTGAACATGGCGAGCGCGAAGCGCGAGCCGAAAATTTTGGTTATGACATTGAGGCTGCACATTTGCTTTTCTTTTCTTCTTTTTTTTTTTAGATTCCTACAAAACAAGATGACCATCATGCACCTACCTTGAAAAACTGAAATGTGAGCATGAAGTCGAGAGGAAAAACTTTTATTAAAGGACTCGTTTTTCAATTCTTTACTGTAATATTTCCTCAAAACCAGGGATGAAGGATGGGGGAGTGCTGCAGCTCCTCCAATTTTTCCAGTAGATATTTAAAAAAAAAGCTTGTATACTTTGCCTCGTGTTCAGCCCATCAACTTTTTAATCACCCCCTCAAGCCCTTTCAAAAACGCTCCGTGGTCTCTGAAAATAATGATTTATGCGAGAGCCAGCGAAAATATTGCACAGATCTATCTAAAAAGGGCGATTTTGAGCACTATTTTTTTTTTATTTATTAATAATTTAGCTCATGAACATTTTGAAAATTAGGTAAGTACATGTAGGTCTATTTAAGAATCCGTTTCACACCCTGTTTTCCTCTTCTTTTCTCTTTCTCTTTTTTTTTTGTCAAGCAGACCGTACTCGCCAGCCGGGGGGGGGGTCGTTCGATCCCCCGAACCCCCCCCCCCCCCCCTAGTTACAGGCCTGGGCCGTATTCCGAAACATATCTTAAGACAAATATTCTTGTATCTCAGAGTAAACAAATCGTATTCCGAAAATTATCTTATCTTTCTCTTATCTTTTATTGTAAGTTCGCTGAGCGCGCATGATGTCAGAGCTGTTGGCGTAAAGTTAGAACACCGGCGCACAAATATTTCTGTGCGCAAGATAAAATCTTGAGATAATAGGTATTCTGAAAATTATCTTATCTATTTTTTATCTTTACTACCTTGGCAACAACAAGAAAATTTACAACAGGTAGGGGGCTATTGTATCTTTATAATAACTGAGATTTTACCCTAATTATTTTTTTAGTAAGGGGAAGAAAATGAGTACGCAGGATCAATAGGCCTACAGAAGAAACATCCCGAAGAAATTAGAGTAGATTTTACTAATTTCGATGCAATTTAAGAACATATTTGATACCATACACCTTTTCATTTTATGTTTTTTTGTTGAGAAAACCCCAAAGAAACGTCACAATAGAATAAATTTTACGTCATAAAGAAAATTTAGCTTGCAGACGAAAGCGCCCAAATCGTGCAGATTAACTTACGCCTAATGTTGATGGTGCGCGAAGCGCATTTTAATTTCTTTTAAAGAAGGGGCATTTTTATTGGTTGACCTAAGTATTTAAAACCTTTAATGATTCGTTAATGATAAAAAATTGGGCGTGAACGGGGCGTGACACAGATAATATAAGGGTGGTCCTTAGAGAGATAAGATAATTTTCAGAATACGTATTAAGCCAAATATTAGCGGTCTATTATCTTTTGAGATAAAGATAAGATAAAAGATAAGACAATTTTCAGAATACCGGCCCTGGAAAAGGGAATGGATTGTCTTCTCGAATTCACTTTGCACTCACTTTTTTTTGTTTACTACCTTTGCATGAATCCAGGCCCGTAACTAGGGGGGAGGGGGGGTTGAACGAACCCCCCCTTGCTGGCGAGCAGGGTCCGCTTGACAAAAAATAAATAAATAAAACAATTGATTAAATAATGCTTTTTTTTTTTTTGTTTTTTTTTATTTTTGCTATTATTTTTTGGGGGCCAATCGAACGATCTCACCTACCCTATAGCTATATATTTTTTTGAACACCTACCTACCCCCCCCCTCCCCGCTTTTCGCGTGGGTAGCGTGACGTGAAAGTTTTTTGATGTAGCCTTTTTACTCGCCCGACTTGATGTGAAAAAATTGATGTAACCGTTTTTCTCCACTCTTGCAGATTTCGAACCCTCCCGTAAAAATCCTAGTTACGTGCATATGTATCACATAATATAACATCATGAAATTTCACAATATACACCTTTAAACAACTTTTGGGATGTATTTTGTAAAATGCCAAGTACCCATATGTTTATATACATAAAAACAATCAAAATAATATTTCTTTACTTGTAGATCATTTAATGTTATCAAATTTTACTGCAGCAACAGGTTGATTTGGGGTTTAAAAAGTCAAATACATTTTATTTATAGAAGACACCATACCTTTTCTCATACGTCCGTGTACGGAGCTTTTAGAGATATTGACAGATTGCCGTTTTCAGCGAAATCAAGATCACGACTTTAAGATGATATTACTTTTTGTTAAAATAATAAACGAACCTGCATTTCTCACAAGATGTCGTGCACATATTGGAACAATTTTCTAAATAAGTTACACTTGAATTTTCTTTACGCAGTTTTGACAAATGCGAAGTATAAATTTTGATTACATTCCATTTTTTGAAAAATATTTTATAAAATGAAGTTCTTTGGGCTGAATATTCATTTTTACCCCTCTAAATTCCATCGAAATTGGTTTTAGCTTGTAGGCAATTTTTTTCTCTTTTATATGATCTGAAATTCGGGGCGATAAGATAGTTCCTCCTAATTATATCCCCCAAATATTATTTGTCATAAAAAGGGCAACAATTTGGACGCCCCCTTAAATTAAGAGGTGATCGCAACAAATTTCGAAGAGCACACCTCTGAAATATTGTGTCCAAGGATATTTTCTTTCGAAAAAACAAAGTGTGCTTAGTTTGTACAGTAACAACATTTGAACCTTCAATTTACGGGTTGGATCTCCCCTTATTACCCAAGAATCATTGGTACCAAGTGTGAACACAATTGAGGGAGAAATAAAGAAATAAGAGCAAGTTAAACAAAAACTTTTAACATTTTTGTAATAGTGCAACAGATGGCCTCATATCATTTGACCTTTTGACCCCTAGATGGCCTTTGACCCCATCATCCTTATTAACACATATTTTATATTTCCCAAGTATCATTTGTACCAAGTGTGAACAGAAATGATGCAGAAATAAAGAAATGAGTGCAAGTTAAAAAAAAAAACTAAAAAAAAACTAAAAACATAACAGACCAACAGGAAAAGTGATCACTATGTCTCTGCCGAACTTCGTTCAGGCTAGAAAAAATGATAAAACAAAGAAATACATAAGATATGATAGACAAGAAGATGAAAGAAGGATAAAACAAAGAAATACATAAGAAATGATAGAAGAGAAGAAGAAAGACAAAACAAAGAAAGACATAAAAATGATATAAGAGAAGATGAAAGAAGAATAAAACAAAGAAATACATAAGAAATGATAGAAGATAAGGGAAACGAAGACAATAAAAAGTTGTCATACAGGCGGAGCTGGGGGGGGGGGGTGGGGTAATTGTCCTTGGGGGTAGTCATCCAGGGTGATTGTCCTAGGAAGTAGTTGTCCTCGGGTGATTGTCCTAGGGTGATTTCCTAGGGTAGTTGTCCTAGGGGCGTGATTGGGGGTGATTGTTCTAGGGGGTAGTTGTCCCAGAGGGTAGTTGTCCTAAGGGGTAGTTGTCCTAGAGGGTAGTTGTCCTAGAGGGTAGTTGTTCTAGGACAACTACCCTCTAGGACAACTACCCTCCTTGTCCTAGAGGGTAGTTGTCCTAGAGAGTAGTTGTCCTAGAGGGTAGTTGTCCTAAGGGGTAGTTGTCCTAGGGAGTAATCGTCCGGCGGGGTGGTCGTCCGGAGTTGTCTGGGGGTAGTTGTCCTAAAATCCTTCATTTGCATGCTCATACATGTGGTCATTTTCACGACATTTGGACTGATAGAAGGGCGCATATCTTTGCGCTTAATTAAATGGATCATGACTACCATATTATGTATAATGTATGAGTGGCATGTGTTATTACCCACGCCGATGAAATCGGCAGGGTATTGTAAAGGGTTTCCGTATGTTTGTTTGTTTGTGTACAAGATAACTAGAGAACGGGTGAACGGATTTGCACCAAATTTTCAGGGATTTTGGATAGTGAAAGGAAAGAATCGATTAGATTTAGGTGATGATTGGTTGATCCCTGCAGATTCTTTGTAGATTTCAGTTTTGACCCCATAGTATAGTATTACAACTACTCTGATGTAGCGCCACCAAGGCATGGGTCTGCCGCCTTTGACGGCCCCTCTAGTTACCAGTTGGATTTGAAATCTACAATTGGTCCTGGAAATTATAAATAAAACACAGTGTGTAAGTGACACGACTAAAAAAAAGACATGGGTTTCTGACTATTATTAGATATGGTTTGATTTGTGCCCAAGTAGTTTTCTAAGGGTACCATAAGTGCTGGTATATGTACATGAATAGTGTACCTCTCTGACATTTATTGTCTTTATCAATCATTCCCTCTCTGTGGAATATGGTCCACCTCTATGTGTCATGAGTGGCATGACTTCAAAAACTCGAGTGACATGACCAGTGCCTTAAATGCAACAATTCAAGTAAATAACTAGATCAAAATTAACTGTGTGTATAGGCCATGTTGGAGTAGGCCATGATAATTACTTTAAGCAAAAAAAATCTCACAAAAGCGACTAGATATATTAAGAGGCATTTAGCACCATAGTTCCATATGTGCGAATTCCTGTTTGATCAATTATTCTGCGTAAGAAAACTGGATCACATAATGTTTGAACTTAAATAATTGGTTGTATTGTAAAGAAGCCTTTGTGTTGATTTCAGATCCTAATTTGCATTTTCAAAGGCACAGTACGTGCCACATTAAAGGGGAATTATCCCCTCAGAGAAATTTAGCTTCAGTGAATGGAGACAAACCCCAAAAACATATTGGGAAAGTTTCAGAAAAATCAGGCAATGAATAAGAGAGATATGAATTTTTAGATTTTGAGATCACTTATGATATGGAGATCCTCCAATTGGCAACGCGACCATGATGTGTGATGTAATGCAGGGAGATCTTTCCCATATCTAATGTACACATTGTACTAAAATCCTCTTATTTTTCTTGATTCTAAAGGGAGAATAAAGAATCTTTTTATGGGATGACTTGTAAATATATGAAAGTCATCATATCATCAAAAGAAAAGCTGTTCTATCATTAGAATGAAAATAAAGAGACATTTTGAACAGTTTTTGTGCACATCATATGGGGAGTTCTCCCTTTGTGACGTCACAAATGGTGACCGCGTTGCCAATGGGAGATTTCCTATGTCATTAGAGATCTCAATATTCAAATACTCATAACTTTCTTATCATTTATCAGATTTTCACCAAATCTTCACTAATGTCCTTATTTGATTTTTCTGCATGCACAGTAAGCTAACTATCTACAAAGGGACAATTCTCCTTTAAAATTTCAGCTAAATGTCCCTTTTAGTTTGAAAATGACCATGTATGTTACATAACCCGCGTCTCCAAGCAGCTCGAGCTCGTTGTAGTTGTACATTACTGACCTGTAGCTGTGATTTCTGTGTTAGCTTCTTTATAGTAAAAACTGCCGAAAAATTGTCTGGCTAGCTTCAGCAATTTACCCCAAAATTATCCGACCTTTTATAACAAGAAGTTTAAGAGCATTTCATCTGATTGAAAATAATCTACAAGAAACTACAACTTTCCAAATTTGCCTTGATATAGTTGGGAAAACATTTCATCCACAAACTACAATGTATACAAGTAAAGCAGCATATAATATACATTTTACGACTTGTGCACTGCTTTTATACTGCATATGGTTCGCTGTATGAAGTAAAAACAAGATCTTACAGAAGACTTAGGTGTATGGAGAACGCTTGATGAAACATTCAGTTAAAAATCAAATATTTTTCTCTGTTTGATTTTATTGTTTTATAAGTGATTTAAAACAAATATATGGCACCCTTATTCAGAAGAATTGTTAAAATCTACGAAATCTTTAATAGCTCTGAACACTCCCATTTCCTGACTGGCTTTAGACATTCATGAAATGGAAATAGATCATACCATCTTTGCTCAAGGTCCGTCTACAATGTATTTTGTTCAATATGTTTCCACATTTTTTATCCCCATGTAATTTGATTCATATGTCACCTGTAATAGATTTAATCCACTTTGAATATCATTAATTTGTAGGAGGGGGCCTAATCATCAGCCCCCACCTGACAGTGAGATGGCAAAAAAGAACCAGGACTTGTTAGGGTTAAAACATGAAAATAATAGAAATTTAATGTTGATTATGATTCTTTAAAAAAAAAATGATAAAGAAAAATCACTTGAGAAATTAAATTTACATGACTTTGTAAATAAATACATGTATAACTTAAACTTCTTATAATTTAAAGGACTCATCCGGGCTGGAGTTTGCATTTATAAGAAAAATAAAGTAAAATTAAAAAAGCACAACACTGAAAATTTCATCAAAATTGGATAAGAAATAGAAAAGTTATGAATTTTCTTAGGTTTTAAATTTTTTAGGAAACAGTTCTTCAAATTGGCAAACTGATGATGTCTCAGTCCCCCTACTTTCTTTGTATTTTATTTTATGAAATACCAATTATCAAGATTTTCTGCCCCAAGGACATAAAAACACGGATTAATCCTTGTGGAATGTTCAAGGTCACAAGTGCTTTTACTTATTTCAGTTTGAGGGACAGATTTTCTGTATACGCAATATATGAAAAAATGAGATAAATAGGATTTCATATAATAAAATACACAAGAAGTAGGGGGACTGTGACATCATCAGTTTGCTCATTTGAATATTCAAATATTCAAATGAGACAATGAGACAATTGCCAAGAACTGTTTTACAAAAAAAATCAAGACCTTAAAAAATGCATAACTTTGTTATTTTTTCATCCGATTTTGATGAAATTTTCTGTGTTGTGCTTGTTGAATTTTACTTAATTTTACAAAACTTTTTCATTTCAGCCCGGACTCCTCCTTTAATGTTGATTACAATTATGAAAAATCACCATATAGAAAAATCACTAAAAAATCACTTAAATCTTTAATTTACATGACTTCGTAAATACATGTATACATGTAACTTCTACGTCTTACAATGTTTAACAATCATATTTTGCTGTACAGGTACTGTACTGTACAAGTACAGTCTACAAAAAAACAAAGCAGGTATATATACCTTCATAGATGATGCCATTGACTTCCACGTGGAGAAGAATTCATCTTGGAGATCATCCTTTATGTGCACTGTCAGCTTAGTTAGATTGGGCATACTACCCAAAATTACTGCAATGCCATGTGAGGCTGATGCAGAGATTGAGTAACCACTGAACTTGATTGTGAGAGATTGGATCTGGAAAATGATAGTTTAATGAATATATCATGTCTATTTTTACCTCTTTTATATTCACATCTAGTCTAACTAGTATGTCATACAGAAACGCAATGAAATTTTTTTTACTGGTATCATCACATGTAAAGGTCTTTATATTGAAAGACTGTATCATGAACATCAAGCATGAGCAGAATAGATCAGATCTGGAATTCTTAGTACAGTATTTAAAAATTTGCATAATAAAATTGGACATATGGTAATTTTCAAACGTGAGTGACACAACATTTGGACTGATAGAAGGGCGCATACAGTGTATCTTTGCACTTGTAGGTTGTGAATGGATCCTGACTACCATATTATATGTAATGTAGGAGTGGCATGATATATTACCAGTTGGATTTGAATTTTACAATTGGTCCCACGCATGATCGAGGCAAGCGCAGCAAACGGAAATAACGGCGATGTTCAATCTTCTCAAAAAAAAAAAGAAGCTGAATTTGGTTAGTTGTTGGTTTAGTTTGGTCTGTTATGATCGTTGAGCGTCAAATGATGAAAACGTCATGCTCTTTTCTAATTGTTTAAGAAAAGTCCGCTCTTTTAAGAAAAGTGTTTACCAATCCTGGCGCTAAATTAATAGAAACAAAACTATTTGTTAAAACCTTTTTTGGAGTGTTTATTCCGATGTTTGCGTGCGTTTCTTTGATGTCAAGTCGCGTACTCTTACTCTAATAAAGCGAGTCATTTTGATCTGAACTCTGTTGGAAGATTTTAATCATAATAATGGTCTATAGACTAAATTATTCTTTACAGGGGCTTATGCGATTTTGTTTTTATATTCTTTGAATAAGTATAGTGATAGAGATAAGCCTCCAAAAAATGTTTTAATAATTATTTTGCGCCTGCACGAATGTATTTAGAATTTTCTCTGATCACGTTTTATGCAGTGGCTAGGTGAGCATTAAAACAGATAGAAAATAAAAACCGTAAAGTGTTATTGTGACTCGTCTCGTCTTTTATTGAATCGCAAACTGTGGTTATCAGTTAATAAGAAGATATAACATAATCTTTTAGAAATATGAATTATATTTTACCAGAAGTACTCGTGAGTTTTTGTTGTCGTCGATGTTTCAGCATAAAACGACGCTACTTTGCTTAAAGCACATTACTTTGTTAGTAATACTCGCAGAATTGCTAGAAATGTTGTGATGCTTATTGGCTGATTACGTCAACCTGCGTCGGCGGAGGACTTCCTTTGCGACAGAATACAAATTTCTGTCTCCGCGACGGAGAGTTATAAATAGTATTAGAGAAGCGTCCTCACGAGATGCGCGTTCGCGCAATTATGTAAGAGAAAAAGTGCATCCGCGTCTTACCGCCTAGAGACTTCCAGTAGAGCGATTAGTGGTATAGCTCAATCACTTTTACTGTCTTCGCAGAAACAAAACTTCTTATTCTTTTTTGCGAGACGTCTCCGCAAAAAGAATAGAAGCATCGCACAGCTGAGTGCAGCTAAAGAGAGTTTAGTTCGCTATTCGCTCACAAAAACGAAACAAAAAGCCAATAGAAATCACACAACACATGACGATAGACGTCCAACAAACAAGCCATGCGTTTGCTAGGTCGGAGCTAAACGGAAGAGGGAAAATGAGCGTGGACGTGCGCCTGTATGTCGGGAAAAAAAAAATATTATGACGCGAAAAAACACTCGCCGAAAAACTGCTTTTTACCACTTTCCCGTTATCATTTTCCACTCATTTTTTTACAGAGCAAAGATGAAGCATGGTATGAACCAGAAAATAATTTTAAAAATTTCCTCAAATTTTGAGTTTTTTATTAGTTTGTCGATTTACTCGGATCTTTGATCCTGCGACTTCTCTCTCATTTCGACAAGACGTATCACATATATGGAACATTCATCTGTTCTATGTTCATGTTCATGTATACAAATATGTCTTTGACCTTACCTTTGACCTTGTAACAAGTCTCAATCTTACATCAAGTGGCCACTCAGTATGAACACATGTACTAAGTATGAAGATGATCCATGAAACAGTTCATGAATTATCATGAGACAAGCTATTTTCACATATTTAATTGACCTCTGTGACTTTTGACATTTGACGTCATGACCCAAAAATCTTATCAGATCATGTGTTACCCCAGTATGCATAATATTACACAAGTATGAAGATGATTAGTGACACGGTTCTTCAGTTATTGTGAGAATCAAGCCTATTTTCACCATA
>CALNVZ010001278.1:58484-78301 GCA_940671915.1 Paracentrotus lividus
GAACCAGGTACCAACATAGAATCATCAGCCGATGGCGTTTGCTTAGGTCGGAGCTAAACGAGAGGGAAATGAGCGTGGACGTGCGCCTGTATGTCGGAAAAAAAAAATTATGACCGAAAAAAACACTCGCCGAAAAACTGGCTTTTTACCACTTTCCCGTTATCATTTTCACTCATTTTTTTAACAGAGCAAAGATGAAGCATGGTAGAACACCAGAAAATAATTTTAAAAATTTCCTCAATTTTGAGTTTTTTATTAGTTTGTCGATTTACTCGGATCTTTGATCTGCGACTTCTCTCTCATTTCGACAAGACGTATCACATATATGGAACATTCATCTGTTCTATTTTCATGTTCATGTATACAAATATGTCTTTGACCTTCACCTTTGACCTTGTAACAAGTCTCAATCTAATCACATCAGTGCCACTCAAGTATGCACACATGTACTAAGTATGAAGATGATCCATGAAACAGTTCATGAATTATCATGAGACAAGCTATTTTCACATATTTATTGACCTCTGTGACTTTTGACATTTGACGTCATGACCCAAAAATCTTATCAGATCATTGTTACCCCAGTATGCATACATTTACCAAGTATGAAGATGATTAGTGACACGGTTCTTCAGTTATTGTGAGAATCAAGCTATTTTCACCTATTTATTGACCTCTGTGACCTTTGACCCTATGACCCCAAAATCTTATCAGATCATTGTTACCCCAGTATGCACACATTTACCAAGTATGAAGATGATTAGTGAAACGGTTCTTGAGTTATTGTGGGAACAAGCTATTTTCACCTACATTTGTATTTATTGACCTCTGTGACCTTTGACCTTTGACCTTGTGACCCCAAAATGTAATCAGATCATTGTCACCTCAGTATGTATACATGTACCAAGAATGAAGATGATCCGTCAAACGGTTCTTAAGTTATCGTGAGAACGAAAGTGGGACGGACGTACCGACGTACGTACGTACAATGTACGTACGTACGTATGGACAGACGGACAACCCGAAAACATAATGCCTCCGGCGAGACTTCGTCGCGGAGGCATAAAAACAGTGCGTGAGTGACACGACAAAAAAAAAAGACATGGGTTTCTGACCATTACATTATTAGTTATGGTTGGATTAGTGCCCAAGTAGATCTAAAAGGGTACCATAAGTGCTGGTATATGTACATGAATAGTGTACCTCTCTGACATTTATAATATCAATCATTCCCGCTCTGTGGAAAATGATCCACCTCTATGTTTTGTGAGTGACACGACATCCAAAACGTGAGTGACCCGACCAGTGCATTAAATGCAACAATTCAAGTAAATAACTAGATCGAAATTACCTGTGTGTACATGTATATGCCATGTAGAGTAGTCCATGATAATTTCTTTAAACAAAAAAAATCTCGACAAAAGTGACTAGATAGATGAATACAAAGCATTTAAAGCACCATACATTGTAATCCCATATGTGCAAATTCCTGTTTGATCAATTATTCAGCGTTAGAAAACAGAATCACATAATTTTTTAACTTAAATAATTGGTTGTATTGTAAAGAAGCCTTTTTGTTGATTTCAGATCCTAATTTGCATTTTCAAAGGCACAGCACCACATTAAAATTTCAGCTAAATGTCCCATTCAGATTAAAAATGACCACACACATAATACACTTTTAAAGTAAATTGCATTTTATTTTGTACTTTATAAACTAACCTCCATATGTTTGTTTTAATTTTTAACTCTTTTAACTCTATTCGGCTCGGAGGGGGGGGGGGGAGGGGCTCAACATTTTTTCTGATAAATTTTAGACACAAGGAGCTATGTATATGGCTGCAGTGTTTCATAATTTTTTTCTTTGAAGTCCTGCATGTCTTTTGGTACCAAATTTGGTTGGAAATGAATGAAATGTATATGAATGATGTATAAAAGTTTGGTCTTGATATATATATGCTTATATTGTACCTTCATTGATGATGTCATTGACTTCCATTCAGACAAGAATTCATCTTTGAGATGATGCATTTTTAATCCATCCAGTGTTAGCTCAGTCAGGTCAGGCATTCTACCCAATGGTACTACAAGGTTATGAAAGGCTAAAGCAACTACTGTATAAGCCAATCCAATGGTGAGCGATTGAATCTGACCAAAAAAAGAGGATTTAAAAAAAACATCATATATATATCAGTTTTTTTTTCAATGTCTTCTATTCAGATTTACTCAAACAACGGTTCATTCACGATTGGTGTCATTATTAATCTCAAAAGTGTGAGGGTCTATATATCGAAGACTTTATCATGAACATCTAACATGAGCAGGAAAGATTGAGTCTGGAATTCTTTTTAAATAGTTCAGTATTTCAAAATTTGTATTAAAACCAGATTGGACATTGTACATAATAGAAATTTAAATTAAATAATATTATTTTGAATTCATAAACTGACAAACATGACGCAGTATAAATTTTCAATATTATTATCATTATTATTATAAAACATGAAAAATTCAACTCAATGACTTTGTAAATGTAAAGTATGTTTGATATCAATATATATTTAGCTACAAATTCAATGAGGAAAACTACAAAAACGAGACCCAACAAAAGAAATAAGAACTTAATTTTTTTTTTTTTTATAGTTTTTTTTTTTTTGGGGGGAGGGGGGGGGGGGGGGGGAAACAAGGGACTGTTATTTTTTTGACATAAAGTGCAAGGGTAAGTCAAGGTAGTGAAGGAAAGTAAGCTACACAAGTAAAGTGCTAAGGCAATCAAGATACGAACATATGGCTCTGACTGTTAGATTAATAAACGCGCATGGTCTTTGATAGTGCCCGGGTGCTGCCCAGACGTGTTTTATATCTATTGTGTCTTTTGTTTGCAGCGCCATGCCGCGAGCAGCACCCCGTTCGGTGTTGGTGTTGGTGTTAGTGTTGCAGAGTGAATTCTGCTGCATCGAGCTCAAACACCGAGCTCAGACAACAATTTTTTTTTTTTTTTGTAATAAATTTTTTATTTTCTCTCAATACAAGAACATATTTTGTACAGATCATAAATGACAAATTAAACATTCTTCATACAACAAACTAAATACAGTGTATATTTTTCTCTTAGCTCAGAATCATTTTGTACAATTGAAATGACAAATTATAACATGTTCTTCAGAACAAACTGAATGTACTAGATAAATTTGATACACATATTTGGAGTTAAACATAATCAAAAGTACTAGTAGGAGAAAAAAACTTCATACGTGTTTTTTTTTTATAAGCATATGATCAAAGTGGCCATTGAGAAAGAGAGAAAAAAAGTTAATCCACTGACCCCACCCCCCCCTCCTATAGCATATACCATAAAAGAAAATTAATGAAACTGGAGTCACCACAAAAACCGCCCACACACCCTCATCCACACACCACTCACACACACACAGCATACAAAAGCAAAAGGTCACGTATAGCGAAGTATATATAGGCGCAGCCGTTTCCAGCGTGTGTTTTCTTCTTTCTTTTTTTTTCAATCAAAATAAAAATAAAAATGTTTTTGTCCGCGTCCCCTGAACCTACGTATGAGTTTTCCCATTTCCTTAGGTGGTTTATTAATGTCCTCGTTCTTCAGCTAATTTTTTTCTTCTTTTTCATTTCCAGCATTCTTTCTTTAATTTCTTGAGGAGTGGGAGGTTTATTTTTAGTTCTGCTATAACACAATATCATATGTTTAATTAAAAGTATGATATGATTAACTAACTGCTCCTTACCTATATCTAACAGTTTTATGCCAATATATTTCCCTCCAATTTTATACTTTTAATATCGATAAATTGAATAAATCCCACACTCTCTCAGAGACTTTTTATTTTTACAGAGTAAAAAAATAAATGCTCATAGGTCTCTTCATATTATACAAAAGCGCATATTTGCTAATTGAAATTTATATTATACAAATGTTTTCTAGTATATATAAGTTCATATAGCAATTTAAATTGAAATTCTCTTAACCTACTATTTAAAGTACATTTCTGGGTCTTAGAATATTGTATGAATATCTTTTTCAGAATAATTATATATCCTCACTTTAGACGTTTAACTGCATATGACTTTTCTATTTTCATATTAACAAGTCCACATAATATTTTTTTCGATGTAACGTCAAGACTGTATTAACTCTTTCGTAAATACAAATTCTAAATTTAATCAGTGTCTCTACATGAATCATTTTTTCTTAAAGAGCTTCCATGTCAGTGGAGTATTTCTAAATAGTTGATTAAGTTTAATTATTTCTTGTTCTAATTAGTCCAATCCTTAGAAATCCTAGTTGATTTGATTACACCTTCACCATCAACTATGTGATGTATTTATATATATATTTTAGGAATAAACTTTCATCAAAGTACATATGTCCATCTAAACGAATAAATTGTTGTTAAAATAATTTCATTTCTTTACTGTTCTTCTTTTAAGCAAAACATCTTTCATAGACGCCCAGAGTCAGAATATTCCTATAAAAGCTTGGCAAAGACAGGTTACTAATGTTCAATGAAATATTACTAAAAAAAATCAGTAAACCTCCAAACTCACGAGTTTATATTTTAAAAAAACGTTTCCATCCCTCTTCGAATCTCCTGATATTAGTCTTTTGATCCATGATTTTTTGTGTATAAATAAATAAATGGAAATCTATCATTTTGACCGCCCTTCTAATAATTCATATACATAAATTCCTTTTAATTTTATCCTTCCCATTCCATAAAAAATCAAACATTAAATTTCAATTTCCTCAAAACCCAAGTGGTACTGGGATAAGTGATGACATAATTTAATTTTGAAAGTACAAACGTTTTAATTAATTGTATTTTACCCATTAACGTTAAGTCCTCTGTTTTCCACCATTTCAACATCTTTTTAATTTTACTTAGAATTTCTTTATAATTAGTCCTTTCCCGCACGTCCACATCTAAAGAGAAGGTTATACCCAATATTTTAATAGCCTCAACTAATTTACCAAAAGTGGCAACAATATTTTCTTTCGAGAGGGGCCTAACAAAAAATACAAATGTTTTATCTCTATTTATTTTTTAAACCAGAAATTTGTGCAAAATCTCCAAACAACTTTTCTATTTTATCAATTGATGCAGCATCTCTTACAAAAGGGTCATATCGTCTGCATAAAGTACCTGTTTTACCTCTAATCACCAAAACTAATTCCATGAATAGCAGAGTCCTTACGTATTGAAAAAGCAAGGATCTCTATACAAAGTATAATAGGTATGGAGAGAGAGGATCTCCCTGTCTTACCCCTTTTTCAATATTGAAGTACCCTGTAGATATCCCCATTAAGACACAACTCGAAGCGCCTTATATTAGTGTTTGGATCATTTACAAAAAGATGGCCCAAAACCGAAGGAACGCAATGTTTTTGCAAATATATATGAGACAACGAATCGAAGGCTTTTTCAAAGTCTATTGCCATTAAATATCCAGGAATGTCATTGTGTGTTGTATAGTAAATCTATCATCTATAACCTTATTGCTTCACCTATATTTCTGCCTTAATATACCCCACCTGATCTATATAAATTATTTCATTTAAGACTTTTTTAATTCTTATAGATAGTGCCTTAGCTAAAATTTTGTAGTCACATTTAATATGATATAGTTCTATAATTTTTAGTTAACAAAGGGTCTTTCCCATCTTTAAAAACAAAATGATGACCGCTTGTTTTTGGGAAGATGAAAGTTCCTCTACAAAGAGTTTCATTTAAAGCTTCCACCACTACATTCCTATATCGGCCAGAATAATAAATAAATCTAACACTTAGCACATCGTTCCTGATGTTTTGTTAAGTTTCATTTGTTTTAAAGCTTCCCAACACTCTCCCTGTGTAACTTTTCCCTCACAACAATTCCCGTGAAACTGAATCTAGTTTAGGCAAATCCTTAAAGAAGACGCTATTATTTATATATTATCGTCACACACAGGTTGGGAATATAATTTGCTATAAAATCTATGTATCTCTTGTATATTTCGTTTTGATCAAAACTTACTTTTTCTCCTATCATCATTTTCCGTATTGCTGTCTTTTTTTTGTTATACTGCATCAACTGTGTAAAATACTAGTGTCCTTTCCATTTCATAATATGATGCTCTAGATCGAATTTTAACCCTTCATTTACATATCATAAACACTTTTTAAATCATTTGTTTACACTACCCCACAAATCAATTTTTTCATGATCTACCTTATCTAATAAGTCTTTTTCTAAGGACAATATATTTTTTTCTAAATTATTAATTCTCTCTTTCCGTTGCCTTGCCTTTTCTTTTGAATATTTCCGAGTAAAATTACCTATTTTCATTTTCAAAAAATCCCATAAAACTTTTTTTCTATTATTTCTTTCTTGAATTCTTCTTTCAGTCTTAAAATTTCTTCTTTCATATTTTTTTTATAATCTTCATCGCTGCATAAGCTATTATGATTTCCAGTAAGATCCTTTAAATTTGAATTCGAACGGTACATTATAAAAATGCAGCTGAACTGCTGAATGGTCCGGTGCTACCGAGGGTATTATATTACATTTAAAACATCTCTTCTAACTTTTCAGATATAAACCAATAATCTAATCTACTTTGCATATAGGGATTAACCTGTCTATAAGTAAATTGCTTTTTTTAAACCATTCCTCTTCCTCCATATATCTATCAATCCATGATCATCTGAAAATTTGTCAAAACCAGAATTGAATCTAGAGTGAACATTTTGTTTACAACTTCCATATAGTCCAAATCTTTATGCGAATCATATTAAAATCTCCAACCAATGATTATTGGATTATTCCTTTCGTTTATTTCTATTAACTTCTTATTGAAATTATTTAAAAAACTAATTTGTTCCAGTACTTCCCACGAACAGGAAAATATACATTCGCAATTATTACCGCGTAATCCCTGTACAACACACTCCATAATTATAAACCTACATCCTCATCCGTTATTACTTTAAAATTTGAGCATCTAGTTTTGAATCAATTAAATAATGACCCCTTTACTGTGACATGTTCCGTGACTAAAATTACACTTCCACTCCACTGTTGCTTCAATTATCTTCAATATCCCTTGTACTGTATGTTTCTTGTAAAAAAATGATATCTGTTCGTTTATCTTACACCATTCAAAAATTTTCTGCCTCTTTGATTTTTCTCGTATTCCTTTCACATTTAATGAAACAAAATTACAGACAATAGATACATTGTACCCACCATTTAAATTAGAAGAAGAAAACAATGTACTAGCTGGTCGACTGTTTTTTTTTTAACAGGGACGGCGAGGCAAACACTGATACTCCTACTTGGTAATTTTTCATCAACCTTATTTAAACACTGGAAAGGCCGCGATATCCATACAAACTAAAGACACACTAGAAAAACATACATGTAAATAAAAGACACACACACTCGTAACCCCATTCAACCCAGACAAAGAACATGAAAACAATGAAAATTTGCAAGACCTACTAAAGCAGCGGCCGCCCACACCCCACCCATCTTCCTAGGCAATGCTCCACCCGACCGCCAATAAATACAAAACCCACTGAATCCAGAACGAAAACACTTCAGTGGGATCTCGGCGAAAACCACACCACGACGGCGTAATGAAAAGATACCCTCACTTCTAAAAAAAAAAAAACAACAAACAAACAAAAAAAAACAAGCTAATTTTTTCGAGATATCTACCTGATTGCCACTCTTATAAGCCCACAAAACATTCCCGTGATATAAAACTTTCGAATTCATTTTTTGCAACGCTCAGAGTGCCTATTCAAAAAAAACACCTGACTTAACCTCATGACTCCCAATTAGTGTCACATGGCAACCACCCTATGACACTTAAAAGTCAATGTTCTTTTTACTATTCAGTATTACATGCTATCAGGAGAGTGCTGCAATTAAAGGGTTCAATGCACAAACAGTCACTTCATCTTTCAAATATCAGTGTGTGACTACTTGCACAATAACAAAGACGCCATATGTAATTAATCACCAACATTTGTAATTTAAAGCAAGAATGACAGCGAGACTTGTCATAGGACCACACCCTAAATACCTAATGTATTTCTTTACTATTAAAACATTATGCAAATGAGAGTGTGCTGCAATTCAAAGGTTAAATACAAGCACAGCTATTAATCCTCCCATGCAAATGTTAGTGGACTGCTGTCTGCATGACCACGCCCATGTGCATGCAATAATAAACAATGTACAAAGTATTTGTAATTAAATCGAGAATGAACTCCAAGACATGTCAAGGACATCACCAGAAATACCTAATAAGCATATAATCAGAATACCCCTTTTACTCTTCACCTGTTCCTGAAATCAGGAATGTTAATATACAGTTCAATTATACAGTGAAGCAAGTTCTCCCAATTAGGATAAAATTGAAATTGTTACATCATTATTCAACCCTAAAGCAGAGACGTGAAGTCAGCTTAAACGATTTCCATTCTTTGTTACAAATCAATGTTGAAAACATGTTAAAGCTATTTTAGAGCACTCCTTTTGTAGCTTGAGCAAAAATGCAATTGAGATTTTAACATCAGGAATTTGCAACACCTTGTGATACTAATGTATTTCTTTACTATTAAAACATTATGCAAATGATAGTGTGCTGCAATTCAAAGGTTAAATACAAGCACAGTTACTTCATCCTCCAAATATAGTGACTGGCTGTTGCATGAAATACTCCCATCTGCATGAAATACTCCGTGTTGCATGCAATAATTAATCAACATCAAATGTATTGTGATCTAAAGCAAGAATGACTCCCAAGACATGTCATAGGCATCACCAGAAATACCTATAGGCATTAATCAGAATAACTCTTTGCTCTTCACCGAGTTCTGAATCAGGAATGTTAATATACATTCAAATTATTCAGTGAATCAAGTTCTCCCAATTAGGATAAAAACCTTGAATTGTTACAATCATTATTCACACCCAAACTAAGACGTGAAGTCAGAATGTTTTAACGATTTCCATCTTTGTCAAAAAAGCATGTCTGAAACATTATAGGCAAATTAAAATATGCCTCTTTATATAGCTTGAGCAAAATGCAATTGAGATTTTACAATCAGGAATTTGAACCACCTTGCATTTGAAAATGTATTCTTTTCTATTAAAATATTATGCAAAGAGAGTGTGCTACAATTCAAAGGTTAAATACAGCACAGTTACTTCAACCTCCCAATATCAGTGACTGGCTGTCTACATGATAACGCCCATGTGCAAGCATTAATTAACATACAATATAATTTAAAGCAAGAATGACTCAAAAGACATGTTATAAGGCATCACCAGAATACCTATAGGCCTATAATCAGAATTACCTTTTACTCTTCACCAGTTCATGAAATCAGGGATGTGAAAAAAAGTTCAATTATTTAGTGAAGCAAGTTCTCCCAATTATAGGATAACCCTCAAAATTATCACGTCAATATGCAATATCTAACAACATGATAGAAACATATTAAAATATGCCTCTTTTCATCAACTATTATATGCATGAGAAACAACATTCTTAAAGATTTCCCCCATGGAAGGAGCAACTCATTGCCAAACAATTTTGATATTGTCTACAGAGTACAGACTTGTTCTTTCTTTATAATTTCATAATAACATGCATTTGTAACTGTTATCAGAATCTTTTCAACATTAAAATTAATTTGCTTTTATTATTTTGAAACTGATATAGTGCAGTCATGTTGTCATAGGACCATCCCCTAAATACTGATGTATTTCTTTACTGTTAAAACATTATGCAAATGAGAATGTGCTGCAATTCAAGGTTAAATACAAACAGTTACTATCCTCCAAAATATCAGTGACTGGCTATTGCATGAAAATGCCTTATGTGCATGCAAATTAAACAATGTACAATGTATTTGTATTTAAAACCAGAGTGACTCCAAGACATGTCAAAGGACATCACATATGCCTCATAAGCATATAATCGAGATAGTATTACCCCTTTTTACTCTTCACCTGTTCCTGAATCAGGAATGTTAATATACAGTTCAATTATTCAGTGAAGCAAGTTTCCCAATAAGGATAAAACATTGAAATTGTTACATTATTATTAAACCAACAGCATTTTAATTATTGTCTACAAATACAGACTTTTTCTTTCTTTATAATTTCATAAGAACGTGCATTTGTAACTGTTATCAGAACTCTTTTCAACTTTATTATTATTTTTTTTTCATTCTTATTTTGGAACTGAAATAGTGCAGTCATGTTGTATATACACCGACTGCTACAATTAGTCTGTATATATGACATCTGTTCAAATCACGAGATCCATCATATTTTGTTTATTTAGATATCAAAAGTGAAGAGAAAAAAAAAAAAAAAAAGGAAAGAAAATAAAATCAAACTTTCCTTGTATTAATATTATTTTTGTATATAAATTCTTTCGATATCCAAAGCATTACATAAGATCACGTACCATGTTCTCAGCCGTTCTCAGCCATTCCTGATTCGTTGACACCATTCTTTCGGACTTTTCTTCACTGTCAGTCAAAATTATAGTTTTGGCAGATTTCCAAGTTCTCAGATTAACGGTGGCCTTGATTGTGCATCACGCAATACTTTCATATGATTTTGATAACCGACGACACACTATGCAAAACATTCAAAATTTGGTTTGCTCCTAATTCTGATGAAATCGATGAAATTACTGCATTATTCGGCTGTATACAGGTTCCTAAGCTCAGACATATTTTATTCATATAAAGTCAAAATCACGCTGTTTCTCCACCAATCAATTATTTAGTTTGGTTCCTCCTAATTCTGATGAAATCGATGAAATTACTGCAGGCATTATTCGGCTGTTATACAGGTTCCGAAACTGTGGACCTATTTTATTCATATAAACTCAAATTTCACTGTTTCATTATTTGTGCACAAAGACTTACAAAATGTTCCACAAATCAATTAATGGAATATTCCCTGCCGAAGCTCCCTGATCCGTTTCCATCGGCATGATGGAGAGAAGCTTCTTAGCTTGGTTTTGTTGACTTCGGTCTGACACACCTGTGCGCCTTTTTTAAGTGCCTCTCTTGTGCGTTCCTCAAGCTTTTCTAACTTTTCTACAAACTTTGCTTGGTCCTTCTTCTGTAGCCAGACGTGATCTACGAATAATTTCGATGGATCGGTTTGGAAAAAAAAAGCTAATTTTCCAGCATTTCTCGCTGCCTTTAACGCCTCAAGTTGATCCCGCCTCTCCATTCTCACTCTTCTCGAAAGATCATCAGATATGTACATTGTCGTACCTTTCAAATTTTTTGCCCTTTGTTGAACAGCAACCTTGTCCTTATAACGAGTACGTACCCTTTATGGGTTTAGGTGTTGGCCCGGTTTTGAACTCGATGTAACGTTGGTACTCGATCCCGGCCACCTCCTGTTCCGTGAACTGTGTTATACTTTTCATAAATTCTTTCAGAGTCTCTTCTACATTCTCCTCTGACCTTCTTTGAGCACCTTTTCTGGTACCGGCACGTTAGAAAACAAATTTCTCTTGCTGCATATGTTTTCGATTCTGTCTAGTCTCTCTTTATATTCTTTCTCGATAGTATCCATTTCTTCTTTCATCTTTTCCATTTCTTTTTCACGTCCGCGATCTCTTTAGAGTTGTACTCTACAGCTTTCGCTACGTCTGCAAATTGTTCGCGAATTTGTTTGATCTCTTCGTTATATTACTCTCCAGTTCCGAAAATCGGTTTCCGGAAATGTTGATGAAGTTTTTTGTTTGATCATCAATCATTTGCTGAATGATTGGTATAATGCTTGTAACCTCAGCAGCAACAGGGCTGGTCGAGTCTTTGAAGGGCGGGCCGTTTGCCGGTGTTAGACATAGTTCCCGTATCGCGGACTGGCAGGTGTATATTTCTCATGCAGTTAAATTCCTACATTCAAATAATACACGTACGTGAGTTGTGGGCGAGCCGCTTGCGCGAGGTACGTCTTCACTCGACGAAGGTCATTGCCTTATGTACGAGTCGATAAGTGTACGAGTCGATACCGATATCCCAACACTCGCGGATCGATAGCCTAACATCGTCTGAAGAAAAATGGCGTCGACACAATTTGTAGCGAAGTACCGGTTTTGTTGTTTAAAACTGTTCGAATATACCTGAAGAAGGCCCTAAAAAAGTTAGAATCATACCAGTAAATCGAAAATTAATCCTTCTTCAAACCTCTCTTTGATAAAAATTTACCTCATGATGGATATTTTTTGACGAAACAGTAAGTTTACAGTTCATATCTCGGGCAGTTTTTTGCAAGCAGCAGGAAATGGAGCGTTACCTAGTTCACTTCAAAGCCAGGCCGGGCCGCGCAGCGCGTAGCCCCCAGACCCTATAATTTCGTACATCGGTTCAGATTAGCAGTGATTGATCATGCCTTTTGTTCCTAAAATATAGATTGAGAAGACATCCTTGTTGATGATATTTATTCCCTATACGACTTACTACGGAATACCTTATTTTATATTTCCTAATAATTTTTTGCAATGAATGTAGATGAAATTTATTGGACCCTTGTCAGGCTTGAAGAGTAAGCAGCCAATTTGTGAATCCATCTCGTTAACCCCAAAACTAACCAATTTTGTAGGTCTTGAAGTACCCTTTCTGGTCTAATATATTAATTGATTAATTATTCTGTCAAATAAAGAATTGATACTCTGCCACTTGAGCCTCCACTGCCCTTATTATTCACCAGACATACCAAACGTTGGCCAACACCAACACTAACACCGAGTGTGAAATGAACTTTTTCTTAATCCCTAGGGGTTTAGTGTTAGTCAATGGAAATTTGCACGTGAAATTTAACACCGGCTGCAGAGCTCGGTTCAGCAGACGACATTTGACACAAAATGAAACACCGGCAACCGGAAATATGTCCAAATTCAGAGGTCAACACCTAATACCGACTGATTTTATTTCCATTTCACGTTCGGTGTTAGATCAGACTTCTGCTCCAAAATAAACACTAACACCGATTTTAACACCGAACGTGAAATCACTCAATGTACCTTCATAGATGATGCCATAGACCTCCATTTAAAGAAGAACTCATCTCTGAGACGACCTACACTCTCTAGTGTCAGCTCAGTCAGATGTGGCATGCTACTCAATGCTTCTGCAAAGTCACGTGCGACTAGTGTGGAGACTTTGAATGCACCATTAAAACTGATTTTGAGAGATAGGATCTGCAAAGAAAAATACTGAATAGATCTAACTGTCTTTCTTCCGATATTTTGTATTCATATTTAGTCCAAATATATATGTGACATATAATAGTTAACAAAAAGGATCTTGCTACATCTATTTGCATCAAAGGAACATCAAATAGGTACTGTTCTCTCAAGGGCCATCGGCCCAGGGATGATAGTATTATTTGACTTTCGTGAGTGTGAATAGTTTGAGCTTGTTCCGACAATGAGTCATTACATGTTTTATATCCCTACCATTTGTATCATTCCTCATCACATCAAATATACTAGTATTAAAAAAAAAGAAGAAAATGCTTTCAATTGAAAAACCTTATTTTTTTTTAACAACTGGTAAATGAGTAATTAATTGTGATGTCACAATGAATAAAAGGTAGTGTAGCATCGAAACTGTGAGTCTGATTTTCTCAAAAGTTATTTTGAAATGTGCGGGAGACTTGAAAGTTAGAAGTCAGTGAGCAGTGCAGTATAAAAATGTCAAAGAAGCCGGGATTATAGGGTTAATAACGTACCTTCAGAAATGGTGCCATAGACTTCCAATTGGAAAAAAATTCATCTTGGAGTTGATTAATTCCATCCAGTGTTAGCTCAGTCAGGTTGGGCATATTATCCAAAGCTACTCCTCGATCATATGATGCAGCTTTAGATCCAAAGAATATACAACCACTAAACCTCATTGTGAGAGATTGAATCTTAAACATGAAAAAGGACACAACAAAACATTGATTATCATATTATCTGTTTCCATGACATTTGCTTTGGCGATAATTGCTCGGCTATAAATTTCATACACCAATTCAATGACTACTTCAGCAACTGGACTTAATATTATACCCCTCCCTAATCTTAGCCCTAAACCTAACATAAAATCCTTCTGCAACCCAACCCAACCCTATATTTTAGACGAAATAATGCCCTGAGCCCTTCGCAGGAGCAAATGTTGTGAAACAGTTTTATCTAAATATCAACCATGCGCAACTCAAGAAAATAAAAAAATCCAGTTGTTATATGATTAAGAATTTCCAATTCACAAGGCTAGCGTTAAAATGATATATAACACATATACATAAGAATTTAAAAAAAAAAATAATAAATTCTTGATGGATAAATGACCCAATTGACAGACTGAACCTTACCCCTTTGGCCGACACATGATAACCTTCTTGATGGCAGAAGGCCAAAAAAATGTACGGTATGCCTTGAATTTCCTTTATTAAAGTTACATAATTCAAATCCTGCAAAAACAGGGAGCTTTAAACACAAATCATAACAGTTGCTTTTATAGCTGTTTTGTTGATTATAACCTGCAAAAAAACAGAATGTAAAATAGGATCTCAAATATATTTTTAGGTTGTCACTGTTATCGTTTTGTTCCCTGTTACGTCTATGCTCTCATTGAAGCACAAAAATATTTGAAATTTAAAAATATGTTTCTAATTCACAAAATAACCTCCTGGTAATTTCATGACTTCTTTGAATACCATTTTGCTGAAATACAAGTACATGTAGTTTACTGTACCTTCATGGATGATTTCATTGACTTCCATTTGGACAAGAATTCATCTTGGTAATGTCCCAAATCATTCATTGTCAGCTCAGTCAGGTTAGGCATGCTACTTAATGCCACCGCTAAATCAGTTGGGGTTGGTGCAGAGAGAAGACTACCAAACTCCATTGTGAACGATTGGATCTGAAAGGATAAGAACTTAATTATCATATCTTTAAAACATTCCATTAACGTATAAATGAAATGTAGGCACATGTAATGAAGTAGGTAAATTAAGGGGCTTAGTCCCTGAGTATTTTGTTATAATGGGAGTGGACTTCTACAAAGTAACTAACAATTCATGCTACAACTTATTAAAAAGATTGGTCATGATGGCAAGATAGTCTTTATTTGGAACAGTTTTCAGGTGGTACGTGTTGCCCAGAGTGGGTACATGTAGAAAGAGAGAGTGGCGTCACGCGTATCCAAAACTAGGTCAATTTTTTATGGAGACAAAAGTGGAACTTTTTTTCCAATGCGCTGGGCATGGGCTGATCTCAAAAATAGTTCCACTCTAGCTTGACAATGACAATGACAATGACAATGACAATTTATTCATCCCATTTCACCATATTAGGTATTGGGGGATTCATAAACATATTTTGACAAGGAACGACACACTAATTACAGTATACTACACAAAATAACAAAATAAGTAATAAAATCTTAAATTGAAATTAAGTACATAAATTAAGTACATAAATAAATATAAATAAATAAGTAAATGAGTAAATAAATAAAAATATGATAGTAATAAAAGATGAGTCAGTTATATTAGACTGGACAAAATGCGACCCCTCCCCCCCCCCTCCCCAATACCTGCGCTATGACAATGGCGATGACTAATGCAAACAAGTTAGGGAAATTGAAGTATAATACTTCAATACAGAATGAAGACAATAATAAAACAACAACAATAATAATTATAATGATAATAACTAATAATGATAATAATATAATAACATTAATGAATATGATTGATGTAATATAAATAATAATATATAATAATAATAATATATAATAATAATAATAATGTAATATATTAAATATAATTAATCACAATAATAATAATGATAATGATAATTAAATAATTAAAAAAATAATTCATTAGAGATAACAATGCTTGAATTAACAGATTAAATCTAAATATGGATTAGAGTAAATAAATAATAATGATCTATTGCAAACAAAGGCACCTTTGTACTGAATGAATGAAATGTGACTTATTTGGATCACAACAAATAACAAAGACAAGAGAAAGAGAAATGGAAAGCAAATAACTAAATAAACCATCTTCCCTTTATCTAATGGCTATTTACATATTACACGAGGGCGATGTACAGAGTGTTAACACAAAAATTATTAGCTGCTTGAACGTATCATTATGATGCTGCAAAATTTCGAAAGTCTTATCAATGTCGACGTTTTTGAAGAATTGAATAGCTTTTTCATTTTGAATGTATTGACCTTGACCTTGACTGCGCGCAACTGGTTTTGGATACGCGTGTCGCCACTCTCTCTATCTGCCCACTCTGGTGTTGCCTAACGCTGAGTCGTTCTGTTAAACAGACAATTGCAAGGAACTACATGTATGTGGACGGAAAAGTGCTAAAGTTTCTTTGGATATGGAACAGGACCCAAACCATGGACAAAATATGTGTGAAGGGGGTCATCCCGATAGTCCGCGGGTCCGATAGTCCGCGGGTCCGTTAGTCCGCGGGTCCGATAGTCCGCGGGTCCTTTAGTCTGCGGGTCCGATAGTCCGCGGGTCCGTTAGTCCGCGGGTCCGATAGTCCGTAGGGGGGGGGGGGGGGAGTGATGTTTGTTACTCTGAAGTTCGTTATTCCGAAAATTGAAAAGGTTCGTTAGTCCGAAAATAGAAAAGGTTCGTTAGTCCGAAAATAGAATGAGGTTCGTTATTCCAAATATAAAAAAGGTTCGTTATTCCGAATTTTTGTTATATCCAAAATAAGAAAAGGTTTGTTATTCCGAAAATAGAATGAGGTTCGTTATTCCGAAAATAAAGAAAGGTTCGTTATTCCGAAATTTTTGTTATATCCAAAATTAGAAAAGGTTTGTTATTCCGAAAATAGAATGAGGTTCGTTATACCGAAAATAGAAAAAGTTTTGTTATTCCGAAAATAGAAAAAAGGTTTGTTATTCCGAAAATAGAAAAGGTTCGTTATTTCAAAAATAGAAAAGATTTGTAATTCCGAAAATGGAATAAGGTTCGCTATTCCGAAAATAGAATGTTTGTTAGTCCGAAAATAGAAAAAAGTTCCGTTAACCGAAAATGAAATAAGGTTCGTAGTCCGAAACTGAAATAATCTGTTGCGAAGCCGGGAAAATGGAAAGGGCAGTGGTGGTGGAGGGGGAGGGTAGAATCACCATTGCTGTTCAGTATTGATTCCGCAATTAAATCCACCTGTCCATCGACGTTGTGCAAGTATTAGCGGCGAGTTGTTCCGATAAAGAATAAGTTCCACTTTTAAAAACGGGCCGTTATCACCCTTGACTAAATAACTAATTCCATAATTATATCCACTCCGCTTTTATTTCATGAAGAAGTTATTTTGAAACATTATCGGCGTCGACTTGTTAATCTTCCGATAAATATTAATTTCCGCTGATAATGCTTTTAAATAATTTCTTTCATAAATAAAGACAGCACGAAAACAATTGCGGAAATAATTATTTAGTTATAGCGTGGTAAAGGCCTGATTTTAGTAGCAAAACTTATTCTTTTTTGGAAGAATTCGCCATCGATAACGTCGGGAAATAAATTCTTCATTAAAAAAACGAAAACAATTATGAAATAAATTATCTAGTTATGGCCTGTTTATCGGCTCAATTTTAGAAGCGAAACTATTTTGTTATCAGTAGAAATCGCCATTGATAATTTTGTGAAATAAATTCTCCGAAAATCAAAATTTAACAGCAGAAAAAAAGTATCTGGAGGTTATTCACGGGTGACCGTCCTCCGCTGAGACTATTATAGCATAATGATAATATCCTATTATTTTTTAATTACCACACCATTTTTGTTACTAAAATAGGTTTAGTTCATTTTCGGAAAAACGAACCTTATTTCATTTTCGGACTAATGGCCCTTATTTCATTTTCGGACTAACGAACCTTATTTCATTTTCGGATTAACAAACCTCATTATATTTTCGGAATAACGAACCTTTTTTTTAATATAACAAAAATTCGGAATAACGAACCTTTTCTTTTTCGGAATAACTAACCTTTTTCTATTTTCGGACTAACGAACCTATTCTATTTTCGGACTAACGAACCTTTTTCTATTTTCGGAATAACCAACCTCATTATATTTTCGGAATAACAAACCTTTTTTTTAATATAAAAAAAATCGGAATAACGAACCTTTTCTTTTTCGGAATAACGAACCTTTTTCTATTTTCGGACTAACAAACCTATTCTATTTTTGGACTAACGAACCTTTTTCTTATTTTCGGAATAACGAACTCATTCTATTTTTCGGAATAACGAACCTTCAGAGTAACAAACATATCACCCCCCCCCCCGCCCCCCCCCCCCCCCCTGCGGACTATCGGACCCGCGGACCAACGGACCCGCGGACTATCGGACCCGCGGACTATCCCGCGGACTATCGGACCGCGGCTAACGGAACCGCGACTATGGACCGCAGACTATCGGGCTGTAACCGTGTGAAGAACTGCAATTTGCACCACCTCAAGGGACACCTGCAGATAGGCCTACTACATACGCAGAAGGAGATGGTAGAGAAAGAGAAAAAGGGTAATGGTGATGTTTGACCCACTGGCGTAGAGCATACCCCCCACTAGCCCCGGCCATGAAGTGGCAGCGTCCTGAAAGAAACCCTCAAAATTTTTAAAGTGCGATTTGGAATGGTTACAAATATCACTAAGAATCCGTAAAATATAGCTAAAATATAATTCATATAATGTCACTTACCTAAACAGACTAGATGGAAATCAGATATTCCTAAAATATTGTGTGCACTTGAAAAAATCTTGTATTTTCCAGTCCATTTCAGAGTCTCCTCCGATCTCTGTCAAAATACTAGCGTGTAGAGTATATAGCTGCTGCCGATGTTTTGACATTCTTGTATGGAAAAGGGAAGGCACCTCACGTTTTGATGCTAATAACTCGCAGCCCATACACTTTGTGTGCGGGATGCCGCAGTAAACCCCCCACTAACAAAAGAAAGTGTGTCCTGCTCTGATAAATATATCATCCTTTTGTTTGTCAGCATAATAAAAAAGAAGGTGATTTTAAAGTAGCATACAACGTTCAAATTATTCAGAATAAAGAATCTATACAGTATCTAGGCATCGAATCAACTAGTCAGGTTTAATTTTCATCTTAACCCATTGAGGACTGAGCCCGAATATATTCAGCTGGGGTCTATGGGAAATGCGTGTTATAGCCAAGTTAGCTCAGTCTCCAACAGGTTAAGTAGAATTTATAGTAAAAACAGGCAAACAGGCAAAAATTGAAATTTTTGTATAGATATCAAAATTGTATGCATCCACATGCAAGGCGTATATAATGCTTTGCTCTCACTCAATATTCATTTGTTCATGCTTAGGCTGCATGTTATATTCTAATTTAGGCAAATTAGATCAAAAGATGTTGAAACTTATACAAAATATGATGGTAAGATTGATCAACTCTCTACAGCTGATCTACTTGATGTAAATCAAAGATCAAAACAACTCATATTGCACTGGTCACTTGCACATATATCACTCAGGAGCAAATCATTATATTGGCCACAACTTAGACCTTGTCTCAGACTTACATAATTATGATACAAGAAATAGTCAATAAAACTTTAGCTTGCCAGGGCATGTTGGCAGTATTGGCAATTGCTTTTATTACTATGCCATCAAATAGGCCTACTGAAACTCTATCTCTAATCACATAAAAAACTTTGCACATTTTAAATGATTGCTTAAGGCGTTTCTATCAATAGAC
>CALNVZ010001280.1:0-14649 GCA_940671915.1 Paracentrotus lividus
CAGTTCGCCCCCCCCCCCCCAGCCCCCCCCCCCCGTCTCGCGGCCCCTTTGCCAAAACACAACAATTAAAAGAGAGAAAGTAAGAGAAAGAGAGGAAGGAGGGAAAGGGAGCCGGCCGGACAGGAGATAGGCGAAGCGGCAGAAGATAGGAAATAAAAAAGGTAAAGAGGGAGTGAAGAGAAAAAAGAAAGACAGAAAGAAAGAAAGAAGAAAAAGACGAGGAGAAGAGAGAGGAGGGGGGGGGGGGAGAGATGGAGCCCCCATAAAATTAAACATATTTTCAAATGATACACTGAAGATACCTGAAAATATATGTCCAATACGTTTTGTTTTACAGGGCAAACAAATATTGATTTTGCCAGAAAAAAAAAGTGGCGTAAATTTTGAAGATTGACTTTACAAAAAAAGCTGTCATTTTTTACTTCTCAGAAATGTATCACTTTATTTGGAAAAGAATGCGTTAAAGTCAAAAGGCGTATATATGAATTGCTTTACCAGTTGTCAATTTAAAGATATATTGGGTAGGTAAAAAGTAGATAAAGAACCAAAATATGAATTAATGAAGGTTCTATAGTTCTAGAGTTAAAGGGTGAAACCACAACGACCTTTAAAAAAAAAAAAAATTTGCCTCATATCATGCAAGCGGAAAATATGATATAAATGAGTCAAGCATTGTCACGTTTCATTTTAATTAGTTTATGTGGTTAATGATGTTTAAATCTTGGTTCTGTCAAGTGCATAGCTTTGATAAAGAAAAACAAAATGTTACAATTTCATGTGTTACAATTGCCCCGTACGTCTGTTACAATTGCCCCTGGACACGGGGCAATTGTAACACTCGACCTCTTGTTTTGAAATGGTAATGGCTTCAAAATAACTTGTTGTACTTAACCCAAACCTATACATATGTCAAGCTAAGATATGCATATTTCATTTTATTTAGTTTTAAGCAAGTATTTAGCTTTAATAAAAATCTGTTACAATTGTCCCCGGTCTCCCCTATACATTCCTATTAAAAGCGCTAGCCGGTTGGCTGATAACTGACCCTACGTTCTCCGCTGAGAACCTGGGGGGGGGGGGGCGTTTCACGAAACCGTCATAAGTCTAACTTCTTGACTAAATCGGAGATAGTGAACATAGGCGGGTTCTACGAAGCCCTCTCTGCCAAGATCGAGGACAACAAGCTGACTAAATACTTATGACGGCTCCGGACCTGTCATATCTTTTGGAGAGCGCTGATACGTCAATCAAACGCAATTTATGGCAAGCCATCGGTTCGGGCGAATTGTATTTGCCGCGACAATCTTGATTTTCTCATTTTGTTCATATAAAATGTAACAACCTCAGGATTTAGGTCTAATATGCAGAAAATAAATGGTTGTTAACGATCGAGTGCTTTTTATATCCAATAAAGAAATAATTTAGTAAATATATCCAATCAAGAAATAATATTGAGTAAATTGCAAAAGCATCATTTTGCTTACTATAAAGCGATAAAAAGAGACCCTTAGAGACTACGTTGGTAGTAAAAATCTATCTATAGTCCCAAAAAAATTTTAATAAGTAATTTTGAATATATATATATATATATATTTTTAAATTACAATGCAATTGTGATTTCTTTTTGTCAGCAAACAGAAAATTTAGAAAAAACCTCAATCTAGCTCCATTTTCAGCTGACATAATTTTTCATAGTCTGATTTACGAAACTATCAAATTAGCGCATCCGGGGGTACCCATCTCATGTTCTGACGTGGTCTTATTAATTTCATGATTGACACCTTCTAAATATATGCAGTAAAGGACAGTGTGCGTTTTAATACGCATTATTTAAATTTTACATAATTTTATGAGTTTTCATACTGTTATTGACTGATTTCATCTCTTCAATTTTCGATAATATTGAAAAGTTTGCTAAAACAAAATGTCTAAATATCAGCGAAACCGTGATTAAGGCTATTACTCGATGACATCATCTTCGATAATATCGATATCACAAGTTGTCTAGCTTAGAAGAGCTTCGTGTAACCGACTTAGTAAGATTGGAGCTAACTACGTGGTTGGCGGATAAAGATATGACTAACTTGTCCATGGTTTCGTGAAACGCCCCCCTGCGTTGTAGATTTGAGGAGAACGAACATTTCCCCCAAAATAGCGTTGTAGATTTGAGAACGGGGAGCTAGGCTTTTGGAACTGGGGGAAACCCCTCGATTTTGCACACGTGGGGGGCGTTTCACGAAACCATGGACAAGTTAGTCATATCTTTATCCGCCAACCACGTAGTTAGCTCCAATCTTACAAAGTCGGTTACACGAAGCTCTTCCAAGCTAGCCAGTTTGTAATATCGATATTATCGGAGATGATGTCATCGAGAAATAGCCTTAATCGCGGTTGCGCTGATATTTAGAAATTGTGGTTTAACAAAATTTTCAATATTATCGAAAATTGAAGTGATAAAATCGCTCAATAACAGTATGAAAACTCATAAAATTATGTATAATTTATATAATGTGTATTAAAACGCACAATGTTCCTTAATACTGCATATATTTAAAAGGTGTCAATCATGAAATTAATAAGACCACGTCAGAACATGAGATGGGTACCCCCGGATGCGCTAAATAATTTGATAGTTTCGTAAATCAGACTATAAAAAGTATGCTAGCTGAAAATAGAGTTAGATTGAGGTTTTTCCTAAATTTTCTGTTTGCTGACAAAAAGAAATCAATAGTGCATTGTAATTTTTAAAATATATATTCAAAATTACTTATTTTGGGACTAATAGATCGATTTTAACTACCAACGTAGTCTCTGCGGGTCTCTTTATATAGCTTTATGGTAGGCTAAATAATGCTTTTGCAATTTACTCAATATTATTTCTTGATTTGATATATTACTAGATATTATTTCTTTATTGGATATAAAAAGCACTCAATTGTTAACAACCATTTATTTTCTGCATATTAGACCAAAATCCTGAGGTTGTCACATTTTGTATGAACAAAAATGAGAAAATCGAGATTGTCGCTGCAAATACAATTCGCCCAAACCGATCGCTTACCATAAATTGCGTTTGATTGACGTATCAGCGCTCTCCAAAAGATATGACAGGTTCGGAGCTGTCATAAGTATTTAGTCAGCTTGTTATCCTCGATCTTGTCAGAGAGAGCTTCGTGGAACCCGCTTGTGGACAACTTGTTCACTATCTCCGATTTAGTCAAGAAGTTAGACTTATGACGGTTTCGTGAAACGCAACCCAGATCTCGAAATTTAAACGCTTGCCAGTTGTTTCTAGTAAATAACAGTTTTACACACTCTTTTTCCTGTACTAACAGTATGCAGGGGTTTGGGGTTTAAGCTATTTTGAAAATAAAGCCCTCCATACTGCTAACGTTCTAGATTAGGTCCTCCGTCTTCCAGCGAAAACACGCTTAAGGCCCGGTCTCATCGCCCGAACTTTGCTGGAGCGGTGAAAAAAATTCCTCACCGCTCGTTACCGTTCACCACCGTTTAACAGAAGATGATCACCGTTAAGGCAACGCCGTATACCGTCGGCCACCGCTGATGGTCCCTCCTATACCGCTCAGAAAGTTTTGAGCTGAAAAAATATTGCGAGCGGTGAGGAACGGGCAATTTTCCGCTCCGGCAAAGTTCACCACCGCTCCAACAACGCCAAGTCAAAGTTTGGCACCGCTAGACGCAAGTTCGTGGACGCTTGGGTCCGCTAGGCCAACGCAGAAATATTGAACGCTGGACCACTGCTGCTTTGCCATCTTTGACCGGGCGGTGATTAAACGTTGCACAAACTTTGGTGGAGCGGTTGCAAGCGTTTTTCGAGCGGACACGGGATTGCTGGAACGGTGTCGGGCGTTGAAGCAGCGATCCGTTGCGGTGATGAACTTTGGTTTGGCGTTGGTATGGAGGTGTCGGAGCTAAACCAACGCTAGCTACCGCTCGCTACTGCTCGCTACCGCTCGCCACCGTTAACCCAACGCTACATCAACGCCGGCTTTAGCGGTGCACCGCTAAGGCAACGCCCGTGTTTTCGATTGTTTTCCCATTTTGTGCGCGGTGACGAGCGTTGTCGAAATTCGGCCCCCTCTCCCTACCGTTCAAGGAACGCTGCAACAAAGTTCGGGCGGTAAGACCGGGCCTTAATATTAACTGGCCGGTCCGAGGAATATATTTTTGTAAGTGTATGGCGCCCTCTTGAAGAATGGATGTTGCCAATTACATGGATAAAACATTTTTTTAAAATTTATTTATTTTTTTTTTTCTTGGGGGGAATTTTTTTGTGGGGGCAGCCATTTTTTTTAAAATTCTTTACTTTTAAACGCCCCTCTTCCCCCCAAAAAATTGGGCCGGCCCAAAAATTTAAGGGCAATTTTTATTTAAAAATTTTTTTTTTTTTTCTTTCAATTTATTTCACATGAAAAAAAAATATTTATAATTATATATGGGGGAGGCCCAAAAAATATCGGGGGGGGCCAAAAAAATTAGGGGGCCGATTTTATTTATTTATTTTTTTTATTTAAAATTAAAAAAATAAAAATTAAAAAGATTTGGTGGGGCCAAAAAAACAAAAAAAATTTGGTTGTTTTTTTTTTTTTTTTTTTTTTTTTGGCCCCCAATTTTTTTTTTTTTTTTGGGGGGGGGGGGTGGGGGGCGGCTAATTTTAGGGGCCTATTTAATATAACAGATATTGACATAAGGGGTATGTAAAACAACATTCTTTGGACCGCCTAAGGGATATATTTTCCCTCGTGATCATATTTTCCCTCAGCGCTTCGCGCTTCGGGAAATTATATAAAACCGGCGCCAGTTAATAAAGAGGAAAACACCGAACGATTCTGGGTAGGGTTGTTTCTGGTTTTAATGCCAAGATAAAGACCGAGAATAAACATAGACAATCATGACAACGCAAAAGGGCGTTTGAACAATAATCAACATTGGCGTGATCACTTCTTTCTTTCTTTCTTATTCCCCACATGTACAATCAACATTGGCGCGGCGGTCCAAAGAATGTTATATTACACACCCCATCAGTCAATATCTGTATAGTAGATACTCATATGCATGCATGTGTGTATATCTAGCCATTACATCATGATGGTTCCCCCTTGAACAAACCAGTTAAAGCCCCTTCCTCTTTTTATGCTACAAATGCCCCATTTTATATCACTATTATTGAGAAATTTTTCAGCTCGCGCTTCGCGCTCGCATTATAGATAATACTAACTGGACTAACTGCACGACCACTCTCACGAGTACAGGCGAGCATATGCGACTTACTCGTGCAACGACAAGTCCTTTCATGAAACGCTCCCCTGGTTGCATATGCTGTACGACAGCTGTTGCATTTGTGAAAGCCTTTGTGCAATCTTATGAGATAGCTAGCGATTGATACCTGTTGCAGCCTGTCGCGCGACTAAAAGGTCGCAAATGGTCGCAGGCCAATTGTGAAAGGGGCTATCCCAAACCGGGTATCGGGCGTCGCAAATTTTTATTCTTAAAAGTTGCGCGAGACTTGAAAGAAAATAGTCATGAAGTCTCGGCGAATTTTTTTTCGCGTCGAGAAGTTATCGCGAAAAATGTCGAGGGGGTGCTGAATACTGTTAATGCATGGCAGCCAGGCAAGTATGGAATAAATCCTAAAGATAAACGGTGTAATAATATTCTGTAAAGCGCTTTAAACAGTTTAACTGGAAAAGCGCTATATAAATAACCAGATCTTATTTCATCTTCAATCTTCGTGTATCTACTTTTTTTATATTAAAGGTGCCTGTAACATTCACAATTAGGATAGATTGTGTGGGATCAAATTAAAATGATATATTATGAAAAAATTGTACGCCTACACTTATAACTATGCATGATATCCCAGTTGAAATATCCCTAAATTTCGCAAGTACACTTCAAACCGTAGCATGTAAAATGAGCTTTCACGAAAACTAAAGTAAATAAAGTTTCTTTGCACTAATATAGCAACGCAAATATTGCAATGGTTTGTGCACATAAAAACGATGTAAATATAGAGATCCGTGACATTCTTGGGTCAATATTATAACTTAGGTATTAAACATAATGCTGCAGTCACACAGACACTTACGTATAAATACGTCTGTGTTGTTTTAATCTTATTTAATCTTCTATTATATCATTTCTTTGTTTTACTGGATGAACGAAATCATTAATATTTCCACTGCTGACTATGACGGGTAGGCATCCGTGGGGATCCGCAGAAAAGAAAATAATTTTTGGACGCAACCGGACGTAACTCAACGTAATGCTACAGTCACACAGACACTTACGTTGAGTTACGTCCGGATGCATCCAAAAATTATTTTCTTTTGTGCGGATCCCCACGGATGCCTACCCGTCATAGTCAGCAGTGGAAATATTGATAATTATGTTCATCCAGTAAAACAAAGAAATACATAAGAAATGATAGAATAGAAAAAAAAAGAAGATTAAAACAACAAGTGTCTGTGTGACTGAAGCATTAGTGACTGTGTGACTGCAGCATTAACAGGGCCTACGTGTCAGCGTCCCATACATATCACATGATTAAGAAATGGCGGCGTTGGGAAAAGGAATGCTTCTCTTGGGAGGTGTAAGCTGTATTTTGCTTGCTTGCTACATTTCAGGTAATACCAAACTGAAATCGTTTTCCTTTTGCGATGTACCCATATTAATCAATCATGTAAAGAAGGCCGAAGAAATAGAAATGGCCATTGTTCAATATCGTTTCGTAGATCAAAATGTTATCATATGGGGCCTCGTATTTAAATTTAAGTCTTGGACATGACTATGAGTCTGTTTTATAGGGGGGGGGCACACCGAAAATTTAAAATTTTAACATAAACATAATATTTTGTGGATGAGTGTCAGACTTAAGATGATATATGAAATGATCCTCTTATCCAGGCGTACGAGGCGATATTCCTGATGACGTAGTGTATACCGATTTACACAAAGCGGTACAAATAGGAGATGGCGTTGAATTGAAATGTCAGTTTCGAGGAACACCACTAGCTGTCTACTGGAAAAAGGGAGATAATCCTGCGACTGCACCTACTCTGATATCTTGGATTCCAGGAGACCCTGTGTCTGGTTTATGTAATGGTGTCAGGGCGTGTCAGATAATGGAGATGAATGAAGACTTTTCATTGATCATCAAGGAAGTCAGCTTAGCAGAACAAGGACATTATGTCTGCAGAGTATCAAGCTACAAGGGTATGCTGATTTACAATGTTACAGACATCAGTTTGTTCTGTGAGTATTAATGTCTTCAACGCAAAATACCGTACAACTACAGTGTCAGTTAGGAGAATGAGTTAATTTTTAAAACATTTATCAAATCAAGGTCCGATACTGAATGATAAAAAATAGGTGTCAATTGATCAGGTTTAAATTTTCATTCTTAACAATGTTTTGTTTGTTTGTGTCTGTGTATTTTCTTCACAAATTATTAATTCAACCAATAAACGTAGGCCTATAAGTTTTCTACTTCGAGATCCTGTACAATAACATAAGATTTTCATGATTTTATACATTTTGATGTTGTTTTTTTTATTACATTAAAGCACCCCCGGAGGAACCATGCCCATTGATCAAGGAATGTCTAAGGATTGATAATTCTACTTCAAGGCAGATCTGTAGCATTCCAACTCATGATTCAGTCCAAATATCATGCTCAGCTTCAAGATTCTATCCGGATATAGACATTTCCTTTCTACACAACTCTCTAAAGATCCCAAACATAGCAACTGATGAGTGGACAAACGAAGACGGTACAAAAAACAAAACAATAACCATAAGAGGTACACCCAGTGAGATACCTTACATATGTGTTGCGTCAAATATTCCTGGATTGGGAGACCAAAAAACTGCATCAGTATTCCTTAGCCGTCCTGCAACAAGACCACCTGCTATGCCATCCAGTCCATCGCAAACAACTACTTATGTCTGGACAACTCATCTCTGGACAACTGCTACAACGAATGGTATAAGTCCTGCAAAGATTGGTGCGTACTTCATCTGCTGGAAATAACATAAAGTCAGGCTCTTGAGGGAGGAAAAAAAAAAAATCGATTTCAAACATTGCAATTTTTTATGACTCACTTCTTTCGATTATCGTAATAATTGTTAATATTCTCTGAATTAGACTAAATATAAAAAGGAGGTAAAATTTATATTATTAGTTCATTATATTTTTATTTCTGGATATTATCATGAATCTATCGTAACCCATGAATCAAATTCAATTACTCTAGTAGCGTATTGTTATATATTTTTTTTTTTACAGTGGTGCCGATTGTTTTATTCGTTGTGGCTGCAGTAACCGTGGTGATCATTTTTCTATGGTGGAAACATCGTCAAAATAGAGGTTAGAAATACATTTATGGAATTTTGAACTTTATGGACAGTTGATATCATGTAATAATGTAACAAACATAATAATTATGAGAGAATTTCTTCCAATTTCTAATAATTAATTTTATCTTTTTGTGGCAGGATTAAGATGATGAAAGTAATAAAAATGTCGATGATGATAATAATAATGATAATAATAATAATAATAACTAGAATTTTAATTCGTCATGGGGACGAATTAGGTGGTCTGTCTTTCAGTACACGTTCATATAAATTATGTCAAATTTGCAATGATATTGATTGATATTGATTGATATTTATTTACATTGATAATATGATCAATGATAGAATAATAGAATCAAAGAAATACGTAAAAGATGGTATAGAAAAGATGAAACAAAGAGGAAATACACTGATGTGATATAATGCACTCAGTACAAAGCACTAGTTATCCTCAATAGGATTGTGTACATAAACTACTAAAAATAGCATTTTGACTAATATAAAAAGTAAAATTTATTTTTATTACATTATATTGTTTGTGTGTTGAAATCGACCGAGGAAGACATTCACATGAAAAAAAAAAAAAAAAAAAAAATATGTAGACACACCGCACTCGAACCCACGCGAGCCACGGTCTTTTGATTACGAGTCAGACGCCTTACCGATTGAGCTAAAATCCTATGAACGATTACACGTAAAACGAAAAATTCCAGACGGCAAAAACATTTCAAGTACGGCAAGTTATATAAGTCATGATTCCGGAGTCTGATTTGAAAAAACGTATGATATGTTAAAGAAAATTTCCTTGTTTACAACCTATTAAAATTTCAGAGAAAATGAAGCAGAAATGACGGAGGGAATGGTCATTTCAGGAGGGCTTGCAGTTTTATGTTTCAACCAAAAGTGCTTCGTAATAGAGATTGCGTGCAAAATGAACAAAAATGACATGCCTTTATATATTGCCATTTTTGACAATGATGCATTTGTTTAAATGAAAAATTAAGGTCACGTACCCGAAAGCGTATATCCTCAGCTACATCATATTGAAATTTGGGCGAAAATCTACCAATATTTACAGAGTTGGAATCAAATTTGCATAAATTTTATGACGTCATTTTCAAAAAAATGAAATTTTGAGTTTAGGCGCCATTTTGATGACGTCATAATGTTTATAATGGGTAAACAGCCCATGAAATCATATTTACAACTCATACTGAACATGTTCATTAAAAAAAATTGGGTGTTCGTGGACTATTTTTCGAGCTATAGCGAATTTTGTAAAGGCATTTTTTTGCCCATATTTGGCCTATGAAGAGGAAATGCGCGCACGCGCGCGGAAAAGTTTGACGGGCTGTAGTTTCCTTATTATCGGTCGTATCAAGTTGAAAATGGTATCAAAATGTTCAGAATTTAATGCTCTATTAGATGGCATAATGAAAAATGGCGATTGAAGGCTGCGTTATAGTAAAACGCGCAATGACGCGCGCGCACCCATGCGCGCGCGCAAAATTTTGAAATGCTGAAAATTGCCTAGAACGTATGCAAACTTGATACTAGGTGATTTCGGGCATTTTTCAATTTTGACGTACGCGTACGCGCACGTCATGACCCTTAGGTGACCTTTGGTGGTATGCTAAGGTCAAGGGTCATGTGAAGTTTATGTCATGTGAATATGGGTCATTTTCAGTCATTAGTCATGAAGTTATGATTGTTAATGTAATTTTACAAAATGGCGTCTGGATGACGTCACGTGACCTTGATGACCTTGAAAAGCTTCGATGCACGTTTCCAGAGTGACATCCATAAATGACATGAAATTCATTGAAATTGAATTGGCCGATTTTGAGATAGAGTGGCAACAAAATATTGGCTATAAAAATAAATAATAAAGAAAATTCTGACAAACACAATAGGTGATCTGTCAAAGACAGACCACCTAATAATAGTAATAATGAAACAATAAAAGTAATATTCATCTTTTGTTAAGCGAACTACACCTGTTTGGGTCTCAATGCCAAAATTAACACACAATGATTAACCATTTAACCTTGACTTTAAAGTGTATATAGGCAGTCACTGTCATCGCTATTCCTAGAAGTTTCATGTTTATACCGGGTAAGTAAAATAAATAAATAAATAAATAAACTAAATAATCAGAACAAATTGTCATTACAAAACATTTTATGAATCCGAAATTATTATAATATTTTGAAAGGGTTACTTCTCCCGCAACGTCAGTGACATTTATGTGTTGTATTTGTTTACGCTTGGATGAACACGGCGCATTGTTTACGAGAATGTAAAAAGCGACTTGTGCCAAAGTGGGAGTAAAATCCAAACAACAAAAGCTAACAAAAAGGCAACTCCTAACTCTTACACCTATCGACTATCTTAGATGTAAAAATTATATTGATCTGTATGTAGAGTCTAGCATGAGTGAGCACACGTCAAAGACAAAATAATCACTTTTCATAAATATTACGATTTTTTTTTTGTTGTAAGTGACCATTTGCTCTTTGTATGCTCACTTACCTGACAGACCAATTTCATTTTTTTTTACACAGAATCTAGTGAATAGGTGGAACATCACTCTTGATAATTTATTTTGTTTAAAATATTTTCGCTAAAATTTTATGCCATTTAAATCAGGTTGAATTTTGTTTTATATTGTTTAGATCTCACCCCCACTTTGGTAAAAGTCACTTTACACAATTCGCCATATTCATCCCAGCGTATATACCACCAAAAATAGTACCGAAAATGCGGGAGAAGTTACTCGTTAAAAATATGTATAATGATGGGATTCACAAATTACTCTTCTTTTAAATGACAATATTCTAGGTGTTTATTTATTTTTTTTTTTTTTTACTCACTCGGTATATCACGACATACAACTTGAGTTACAACTATCGTTATTTATATATAGGTAATCCCAAAAGCAAGAATGATGACTTGGAGGTGTCACTACCACTGGTGAAACAAGGTATGTAACTCAGCGATGTATCTGTCCTCCTTATACTTTGAAAAATAAAGGCATTCTCTTAATTTTACATCTGGAATAGTCATACCAAATGTTTTTTACCTATTATTTCATCGGTTGAATGTTTGCTGGACATATACAAAGCCTTCAAGATGTACATTTTAGAACAAAAGGCTTGCCTATATAATGTATTACTGGCGCGGCTCCGGAGGCAACGGGCTCGCCCCCTGTCCGTAACTTTAAAAAGATGCTTCAAATTGGGTATTTTGCAGACCCCGCGGAAAAAAAGAAAAACATTTTGATCGACGACTGACCCGAGTGACCGACTTAACCCTACCCGTAATGATGATATATATCGACTGTACAAAAATCTGAAATTCAAATTTTGCCCCCTCCCCGCATGAAATTTTGGATTCGGCACTGTATACAGCAAAAATAAATATATGAATTACGATTCTTGCAATCGAATTCGTTAATGTAGAGCGGAGCTATCGCTCAATTGAATAAACTTTTAGATTTTTAATCGCGATCACATTTCGGCCGAAAGTGCTTGTACGAAATTTGATTTGATTATTTATAAGGTCTACGCAAACAGTATTTTTTTTTCTAAAAGATAATTCTGCCAAAAAAAAGAAATAAATAAAAATGCATAATAATAATAATAATAATAATAATAATACCGGTTTCTTATAAAGCGCTTTAGGGCGATTCTTTGAAAAGTGAACCTTTTTTTGAAAATATAAGGTTTGTCCTTTTTGTTTTTAAGCTGCACATTCATATAGAGCATTGTCTGAAGTTTCATGAAATGCATTTTTTATCTTAATTTTACAAATTTTTCATGCTCATTTGCATAAATTAACATGCAAAAAAACTGAATAGAAAAATGGTACGTAAAATATCATTTCTTTGACCCTGACTTGATTGTATATGCTGGTCTCCTTACTTTGATTATTGTCATTATACCCTTTTTTAACTTCATTCCTTTAAATTGAAATGAAAAATAATGGTGTTGAACTGATTGTTTTAAGATAATTAACTAAAGAAATTAATTGCCATCAAATGTCACACACGTGACCTAAAAACACGAAAAGTTAACGCCCCCCGAAAACCATGGTTCTATTATTATTACGATTTTTTTCTCCAAAGCTAGATATAATGTGCCTTGCATCTCACCAAATATGAAGCCATGACAGCTTTTAATTTAGTTATTAATTAACTTTGGAATTGGTCACACACGTGACCCACGGGTCACGTGTGTGACCAACTATGGTCATGCCTTAAAAAAAGGGACCAGGCTATTCGGCCATTCTTTGAAAAGTGAACCTATTGGGGACAAATAAATTTTTGCTTTTTTATTTTAAGCTGCATATTCAAATAGAGCAATTTCTGAAGTTTCATGAACTGATGTTCTTTCGTGATTTTTGCAATTGTTCATGCTCATTTGCATAAATTAACATAAATGATAATTAAATGGAAAAACGGTAAAGAAAATATCATTTTTTTTTAACCCTGACTGGAATGGATATGCTGACTTCCTTACTTGGCTTACTGTCATTCTATTATTATTTACCTCTATTCCTTTTAATCTAACCCCCCAAAATACTGTTGTTAAATTGATTATATTATGATAATCAACCCTGGAAATTAACTGCCCTCAAAATGTCACAACAAGTAACCAGAAAACACAAAAAGTGTTAAGCCCCGTCTTAACCATGGCTCTGGTATTATTATAATTATTTCATCAAAGCTAGATTTAATGTACCTTGCATCTCACTAAATATGAATCCATGACAAGTTTTAATTTGATTATTAATTAGCAAACAAATTGGTCAAACACGTGACCCGCGGGTGGGGGCGGTCATAATTCTGATTATTTCACCGTTCATTGGCTGAAATTAATTTATTTAGCATTATTATGCTCCAAAATGGTTCTGCAAGTTGCGAAAAAAAAAAAAAAAAAAAAAAAGAAAAAAAAAAAAAAAAAAGAACAAACAAACAAACAAAACAAACGGTCGAAAAAAAACAGGAAATACATAAGAAATTAATAAAACAATAAAATACACAAGGAATTTAGTTCGATATCAATTTTTTTTCCAAGTACAATTGTTAGGAATCCTATAAAGATTATGCAAACACAAAATTATCATTCCAGAAGCTGTAGTTTGTCAATTAGAACAAAAATTATACTTCATTACAATGGCGTAAATTAGCATATTAATTCATATAAAATAAATTATTATTATTATGGGAAAATTAACAGTGCTTTCTTGTAGTTACATCACCACACTACCATCGTGCAAATTTCGGCGCGCTCGCGCGATCAACAGCCAAGATCTTATAGGGGCATCATGGCCCACGTCCCTACCCGCCCCTCTCCCAGTCTTGACAGCTACCAAAACACCCCATTGACTGATTAGGGTTGAGTTTCATAAAATTTTTTACCACAGCGGATATAGAAATTGCTCGTAATGTACATTTATTGGATAATACATAATATATTCATTTTTTCTGTACAATTTGCCATAGGTCACACACGTGACCCACTAAAATGTCACACACGTGACCCGACATCACGATATAAATAATAGATTAAAAAAGAAATTTCAGAGATGACTCCTATCCAGTGGTATTTTTTGTGTTAACAGGTCCATAATGCATATCTCACAGCAATAAGAACATTTCATCATTTAAAACTCACAGAATTTCAAAATGAAATTGAACTTTCAAAATCATGCCGTTCTGTGAAGTCACACACGTGACCCACTTCTTTTGACCTCCTGACCTTGAACATGCATATTGTAAATATCAAAAAATATTTACAAATGATAGCAACAAAATATATTAGCATGATATTAAAAATTAAATCAGTATATTTTTAAATTGTTAGAGTTATAGCCAATTAAAGTCAAGATTTTGCATAATTTCGGTCACACACGTGACCAAGAATGGTCCTTTACCTGTTAAGACCAAATCGCTTACAGTATTACCCCGGTCATTGGATTCATTTTTCGATCCCGCACTTTACAGTGCACAATCTCCACTCCCTGGGGAGCATTCCAGCCGGTCGCCTGTTAGGCGCACACATACTTAACAAAAAAAAAGAAAAAGGGGGGAGGGGGGCTGTAGCCCCATATCCCATCCTTAATCATCAGGAACATGTAATATCACAGAAATTTGAATACACTGTTTGTAATACAAGTGGAGATTTGGCTCCGTCAAAATTTTGATCCAGCTTTAATTTCTAAAAGATAATTTCTGCCAAAAAAAGAAATAAATAAAAATGCATACTT
>CALNVZ010001280.1:14674-30782 GCA_940671915.1 Paracentrotus lividus
GGACCGCAACCGGACGTAACTCAACGTAATGCTACAGTCACACAGACACTTACGTTGAGTTACGCGCCGGATGCATCCAAAAATTATTTTCTTTTGTGCGGATCCCCACGGTATGCCTACCCGTCATAGTCAGCAGTGGAAATATTGATAATTATGTTCATCCAGTAAAAACAAAGAATACATAAGAAATGATAGAATAGAAAAAAAAAGAAGATTAAAACAACAGTGTCTGTGTGACTGAAGCCATTAGTGACTGTTATGACTGCAGGATTAACAGGGCCTACGTTGTCAGCGTCCCATACATATCACATGATTAAGAAATGGCGGCGTTGGGAAAAGGAATGCTTCTCTTGGGAGGTGTAAGCTGTATTTTGCTTGCTTGCTACATTTCAGGTAATACCAAACTGAAATCGTTTTCCTTTTGCGAGTACCCATATTAATCAATCATGTAAAGAAGGCCGAAGAAATAGAAATGGCCATTGTTCAATATCGTTTCGTAGATCAAAATGTTATCATATGGGGCCTCGTATTTAAATTTAAGTTCTGGACATGACTATGAGTCTGTTTTATAGGGGGGGGGCACACCGAAAATTTAAAATTTTAACATAAACAAATATTTTGTGGATGAGTGTCAGACTTAGATGATATATGAAATGATCCTCTTATCCAGGCGTGCGAGGCGAATTTCCTGATGACGTAGTGTATACCGATTTACACAAAGCGGTACAAATAGGAGATGGCGTGAATGAAATGTCAGTTTCGAGGAACACCACTAGCTGTCTACTGGAAAAAGGGAGATAATCCTGCGACTGCCCACCTACTCTGATATCTTGGATTCCAGGAGACCCTGTGTCTGTTTATGTAATGGTGTCAGGGCGTGTCAGATAATGAGATGAATGAAGACTTTTCATTGATCATCAAGGAAGTCAGCTTAGCAAGAACAAGGACATTATGTCTGCAGAGTATCAAGCTACAAGGGTATGCTGATTTAACAATGTACAGACATCAGTTTGTTCTGTGAGTATTAATGTCTTCAACGCAAAATACCGTACAAACTACAGTGTCAGTTAGGAGAATGAGTTAATTTAAAACATTTATCAAATCAAGGTCCCGATAAACTGAATGATAAAAAATATGTGTCAATTGATCAGGTTTAAATTTTCATTCTTACAATGTTTGTTTGTTTGTGTCTGTGTATTTTCTCACAAATTATTAATTCAACCAATAAACGTAGGCCTATAAGTTTCTACTTCGAGATCCTGTACAATAACATAAGATTTTCATGATTTTATACATTTTGATGTTTGTTTTTTTATTACATTAAAGCACCCCCGGAGGAACCATGCCCATTGACAAGGAATGTCTAAGGATTGATAATTCTACTTCAAGGCAGATCTGTAGCATTCCAACTCATGATTCAGTCCAAATATCATGCTCAGCTTCAAGATTCTATCCGGATATAGACATTTCCTTTCTACACAACTCTCTAAAGATCCCAAACATAGCAACTGATGAGTGGACAAACGAAGACGGTCAAAAACAAACAATAACCATAAGAGGTACACCCAGTGAGATACCTTACATATGTGTTGCGTCAAATATTCCTGGATGGGAGACACAAAAAACTGCATCAGTATTCCTTAGCCGTCGCCAACAAGACCACCTGCTATGCCATCCAGTCCATCGCAAACAACTACTTATGTCTGGACAACTCATCTCTGGACAACTGCTACAACGAATGGTATAAGTCCTGCAAAGATTGGTGCGTACTTCATCTGCTGGAAATAACATAAAGTCAGGCTCTTGAGGGAGGAAAAAAAAAAATCGATTTCAAACATTGCAATTTTTTATGACTCACTTCTTTCGATATATCGAATAATTGTTAATATTCTCTGAATTAGACTAAAATATAAAAAGGAGTAAAATTTATATATTAGTTCATTATATTTTTATTCTGGATATTATCATGAATCTATCGTAACCCATGAATCAAATTCATTACTCTAGTAGCGTATTGTTATATATTTTTTTTTTTACAGTGGTGCCGATTGTTTTATTCGTTGTGGCTGCAGTAACCGTGGTGATCATTTTTCTATGGTGGAAACATCGTCAAAATAGAGGTTAGAAATACATTTATGGAATTTTGAACTTTATGGACAGTTGATATCATGTAATAATGTAACAAAACATAATAATTATGAGCAGAATTTCTTCCAATTTCTAATAATTAATTTTATCTTTTGTGGCAGGATTAAGATGATGAAAGTAATAAAAATGTCCGATGTGATAATAATAATGATAATAATAATAATAATAACTAGAATTTTAATTCGTCATGGGGACGAATTAGGTGGTCTGTCTTTCAGTACACGTTCATATAAATTATGTCAAATTTGCAATGATATTGATTGATATTGATTGATATTTATTTACATTGATAATATGATCAATGATAGAATAATAGAATCAAAGAAATACGTAAAGATGGTATAGAAAAGATGAAACAAAGAGGAAATACACTGATGTGATATAATGCACTCAGTACAAAGCACTAGTTATCCTCAATAGGATTGTGTTACATAAACTACTAAAAATAGCATTTTGACTAATATAAAAAGTAAAATTTATTTTTATTACATATATTGTTTGTGTGTTGAAATCGACCGAGGAAGACATTCACATGAAAAAAAAAAAAAAAAAAATATGTAGCAACAACACGCACTCGAACCCACGCGAGCCACGGTCTTTTTGATTACGAGTCAGACGCCTTACCGATTGAGCTAAATCCTGAACGATTACACGTAAAACGAAAAATTCCAGACGGCAAAAACATTTCAAGTACGGCAAGTTATATAAGTCATGATTCCGGAGTCTGATTTGAAAAAACGTATGATATGTTAAAGAAAATTTTCCTTGTTTTACAACCTATTAAAATTTCAGAGAAAATGAAGCAGAAATGACGGAGGGAATGGTATTTCAGGAGGGCTTGCGTTTTATGTTTCAACCAAAAGTGCTCGTAATAGAGATTGCGTGCAAAAATGAACAAATGACATGCCTTTATATATTGCCATTTTTGACAATGATGCATTTGTTTAAATGAAAAATAGGTCACGTACCCGAAAGCGATATCCTCAGCTACATCATATTGAAATTTGGGCGAAAATCTAGCAATAATTTACAGAGTTTGGAATCAAATTGCATAAATTTATGACGTATTTTCAAAAAAATGAAATTTTGAGTTAGGCGCGCCACTTTTGATGACGTCATAATGTTTATATGGGTAAACAGCCATGAAATCATATTTACAACTCATACTGAACATGTTCATTAAAAAAAATTGGTGTTCGTGGACTATTTTTCGAGCTATAGCGAATTTTGTAAAGGCATTTTTTGCCATATTTGGCCTATGGAGGAAATGCGCGCACGCGCGCGGAAAAGTTTGACGGGCTGTAGTTCCTTATTATCGGTCGTATCAAGTTGAAAATGGTATCAAATGTTCAGAATTTAATGCTCTATTAGATGGCATATGAAAAATGGCGATTGAAGGCTGCGTTATAAGTAAAACGCGCAATGACGCGCGCGCACCCATGCGCGCGCGCAAAATTTTGAAATGCTGAAAATTGCCTAGACGTATGCAAACTTGTACGTAAGGTATTTCGGCATTTTTCAATTTTGACGTACGCGACGCGCACGTCATGACCCTTAGGTGACCTTTGGTGGTATGCCTAAGGTCAAGGGTCATGTGAAGTTTATGTCATGTGAATGGGTCATTTTCAGTCATAGTCATGAAGTTATGATTGGTTAATGTAATTTTACAAAATGGCGTCTGGATGACGTCACGTGACCTTGATGACCTTGAAAAGCTTCGATGCACGTTTCCAAGAGTGACATCCATAAATGACATGAAATTCATTGAAATTGAATTGGCCGATTTTGAGATAGAGTGGCAACAAAAATATTGGCTATAAAAATAAAATAAAGAAAATTCTGACAAACACAATAGTGATCTGTCAAGAGCAGACCACCTAATAATAGTAATAATGAAACATAAAAGTTAATATTCATCTTTTGTTAAGCGAACTACACCTGTTTGGGTTACCAATTAGATCCGACCAATTAAAACAACCTATTAATGAACTATGTATAAACTTATGCTTTAAAGTGTTATTATACGGGTGTAAATAATGTTATAAATAAACTAATTCAGACAAGATGTACATTAACTCGCGTTATAGTGAATGAAAATAATAATATATATTGAATAACATTCGAAAATGTCTATCATAAACATGATATCCGAACTATGATGTATAATATTTGAGGTTACTTCTCCCGCAAGTCATGACATTTATGTGTTGTATTTGTTACGCTTGGATGAAACCGGCGCATTGTTACGAAGAATGTAAAAAGCGACTTGTGCCAAGTGGGAGTAAAATCCAAACAACAAAAGCTAACAAAAAGGCAAACTCCTACTCTTACACCTATCGACTATCTTAGATGTAAAAATTATATTGATCTGTATGTAGAGTCTAGCATGAGTGAGCACACGTCAAAGACAAAATAATCACTTTTCATAAATATTACGATTTTTTTTGTTGTAAGGCTGACCATTTGCTCTGTATGCTCACTTACCTTGAGACCAATTTCATTTTTTTACACAGAATCTAGTGAATAGGTGGAACATCACTCTTGATAATTTAATTTGTTAATAAAAATATTTTCGCTAATAATTATGCCATTATAAATCAGTGTAATTTTGTTTAATATGTTGATACTTCACCCACTTTGGTAAAAATCACTTACACAATTCGCCATACTTCCTCTAGTATCCACTATATAAATAGTACGAAAATGCGGGAGAAGTTACTTCGTTAAAATATGTATAATGATGGGATTCTACAAATTACTCTTCTTTAAATGACAATATTCTAGGTGTATTTATATTTTTTTTTTTTTTACTTCACTCGGTATATATCACGAACATACAACTTGAGTTACAACTATCGTTATTTATATATAGGTAATCCAAAAGCAAAATGATGACTTGGAGTGTCACTACCACTGGTGAAAACAAGGTATGAACTCAGCGATGTATCTGTCCTCCTTATACTTTGAAAAATAAAAGCATTCTCTTAATTTTACATCTGGAAAGTAGTCATACCAAAATGTTTTTACCTATTATTTCATCGGTTGAATGTCTGCTGGACATATACAAAGCCTTCAAATGTACATTTTAGAACAAAAAGGCTTGCCTAATAATGGTATTACTGGCGCGGCTCCGGAGGCAACGGGCTCGCCCCGTCCGTAACTTTAAAAAGATGCTTCAAAATGGGTATTTTGCAGACCCCGCGGAAAAAGAAAAACATTTTGACGACGACTGACCCGAGTGACCGACTTAACCCTACCCGTAATGATGATATATATCGACTGTACAAAATCTGAAATTCAAAATTTTGCCCCCTCCCCGCATGAAATTTGGATTCGGCACTGTATACAGCAAAAATAAATATATGAATTACGATTCTTGCAATCGAATCGTTAATGTAGAGCGGAGCTATCGCTCAATTGAATAAACTTTTAGATTTTTAATCGCGATCACATTTCGGCCGAAAGTGCTTGTACGAAATTTGATTGATTATTTATAAGGTCTACGCAAACAGTATTTTTTTTCTAAAAGATAATTCTTGCCAAAAAAAAGAAATAAATAAAAATGCTAATAATAATAATAATAATAATAATAATAATATACGGTTTCTTATAAGCGCTTTAGGGCGATTCTTTGAAAAGTGAACTTTTTTTGAAAAATATAAGGTTTGTCCTTTTGTTTAAGCTGCACATTCATATAGAGCATTGTCTGAAGTTTCATGAAATGCATTTTTATCTTAATTTTTACAAATTTTTCATGCTCATGCATAAATTAACATGCTAAAAACTGAAATAGAAAAAATTGGTATGGTACGTAAATAATACATTTCTTTGACCTGACTTGATTGTATATGCTGGTCTCCTTACTTTGGATATGTATTCATTTACCCTTTTTAACTTCATTCTTTAAATTAAATGAAAAATAATGTAAGTGTTAACTGATTGGTTTAAGATAATACTAAAGACTAAATTATAATTGCCATCACAAATGTCACACACGTGCCATAAAAACACGAAAAGTTAACGCACCCCCGAAAAACCATGGTTCTATTATATTACGATTTTTTTCTCCAAAGCTAGATATAATGTGCCTTGCATCTCACCAAATATGAAGCCATGACAGCTTTTAATTTAGTTATTAATTAACTTTGGAATTGGTCACACACGTGACCCACGGGTCAACGTGTGTGACCAACTATGGTCATGCCTTAAAAAAGGGACCAGGCTATTCGGCCATTCTTTGAAAAGTGAACCTATTGGGGACAAATAAATTTTTGCTTTTTTATTTTAAGCTGCATATTCAAATAGAGCAATTTCTGAAGTTTCATGAACTGATGTTCTTTCGTGATTTTTGCAATTGTTCATGCTCATTTGCATAAATTAACATAAATGATAATTAAATGGAAAAAACGGTTAAAGAAATATTCATTTTTTTTTAACCCTGACTGGAAATGGATATGCTGACTTCCTTACTTGGCTTACTGTCATTCTCATTATTATTTACCTCTATTCCTTTTAATCTAACCCCCCAAAAATACTGTTGTTAAATTGATTATATTATGATAATCAACCCTGGAAATTAACTGCCCTCAAATTGTCACAACAAGTAACCAGAAAACACAAAAAGTGTTAAGCCCCGTCTTAACCATGGCTCTGGTATTATTATAATTATTTCATCAAAGCTAGATTTAATGTACCTTGCATCTCACTAAATATGAATCCATGACAAGGTTTTAATTTGATTATTAATTTAGCAAACAAATGGTCAAAACACGTGACCCGCGGTGGGGGCGGTCATAATTCTGATTATTTTCACCGTTCATTGGCTGAAATTAATTTATTTTAGCATTATTATGCTCCAAATGGTTCTGCAGTTTGCGAAAAAAAAAAAAAAAAAAAAAAAGAAAAAAAAAAAAAAAAAAGAACAAACAAACAAACAAAACAAAACGGTCGAAAAAAAACAGGAAATACATAAGAAATTAATAAAACAATAAAATACACAAGGAATTTAGTTTCGATATCAATTTTTTTTTCCAAGTACAATTGTTAGGGAATCCTATAAAGATTATGCAAACACAAAATTATCATTCCAGAAGCTGTAGTTTGTCAATTAGAACAAAAATTATGAACTTCATACAATGCGTAAATTAGCATAATTAATTTCATATAAAATAAATTATTATTATGTATGGGAAATTAACAGTGCTTTCTTTAGTTACATCCACCACACTACCATCGTGCAAATTTCGGCGCGCTCGCGCGATCAACAGCCAAGATCTTATAGGGGATCATGGCCCACGTCCCTACCCGCACCCTCTCCCAGTCTTGACAGCTACCAAAACACCCCATTGACTGATTAGGGTGAGTTTCATAAAATTTTTTACCACTAGCGGATATAGAAATTGCTCGTTAATGTACATTTATTGGATAATACATAATATATTCATTTTTTCTGTACAATTTGCCATAGGTCACACACGTGACCCACTAAAATGTCACACACGTGACCGACATCACGATATAAATAATAGATTAAAAAAGAAATTTCAGAGATACTCCTATCCAGTGGTATTTTTTGTGTTAACAGGTCCATAATGCATATCTCACAGGCAATAAGAACATTTCATCATTTTAAAACTCACAGAATTTCAAAATGAAATTGAACTTTCAAAATCATGCCGTTCTGTGAAGTCACACACGTGACCCACTTCTTTTACCTCTGACCTTGAACATGCATATTGTAAATATCAAAAAATATTTACAAATGATAGCCAACAAAATATATTAGCAGATATTAAAAATTTAAATCAAGTATATTTTTAAAATTGTTAGAGTTTATAGCCAATTTAAAGTCAAGGATTTTGCATAATTTCGGTCACACACGTGACCAAGAATGGTCCTTTACCTGTTAAGACCAAATCGCTTACAGTATTACCCGCCGTCATTGGATTCATTTTTCGATCCCGCACTTTACAGTGCCACAATCTCCACTCCCTGGGGAGCATTCCAGCCGGTCGCCCTGTTAGTGCGCACACATACTTAACAAAAAAAAAAAAAGGGGGGAGGGGCTGTAGCCCCATATTCCCATCCTTAATCATCAGGAACATGTAATATCACAGAAATTTGAATACACTGTTTGTAATACAAGTGGAGATTGGCTCCCGTCAAAATTTTGATCCAGCTTTAATTTCTAAAAAAGATAATTTTCGCCAAAAAAAAATAAATAAAAATGCATACTTAACCACTAAAAAAAAGGGGGGGGGGGGGGCTGATAGCCCCATATCCCATCCTTAATCATCAGGACATGCAATATCACAGAAATTTGAATACACTGTTTGTAATACAAGTGGAGTTTGGCTCCGTCAAAATTTTGATCCAGCTTTAATTTCTTAAGCTGTATTTTTCCCTTGCTTCAACTTTCGGAACTCTGGCTATATCTTCGACCTTCCCCAGATGTAAGAAAAAAAAAAAAAGGAAAAAAAGTCGTCAACCCCCATAAAGCCGTTATTTCTCATTTGGGGCCTTCGTTTTGTTTACCTAGCCGACAAAGACCCCTTCTGTCCGATTACCACTAGGAAATGCGTCTTTTTATGTTTACAGCATGTACAGTGTTTAGGTCTCTTGTCAATGGGATGGGTTAAAGTAAAAATTGTGATTAGTGAAAATTTGTAATATTTTGTTCTACCTTATTTTAAAGACAAAAGAAAAAGAAAGAAAATTAAACCATTAAATTTCATTTCCCAAAACTTTTCTTTTATCATTTATGCAAAAATTGTAAATTGTACATGTTTTATTTTTCACGATAATTTATGTTTGGCTGATATTCTACAATACATTTTTGGAAATATAGATATTCACATGGTCTAAAAATTAAGAAAAAACAAAGAAAAAACAAATGAAAATAAAAATTGATCCTTCCCCGAGACAATAGATCTAGCCAAAAATTTAACTTATAGAACAATAATAACACTTTACCTCAGACGTGTCTCCTGCACTGAAAACCAAAACGGGTAGACCGACTAGCTTTAAAGCTAGTCGTAGTGATGCCCAGACTGACTAGCTATAAAGCTAGTTGGTCACAATGGACTAGCTTTCCTTCAACACAACCCGGTTATTACGGACTAGCTTTAAAACTCGTCCGTCTCGACGGACTAGCTTCTCTACGGACTAGCTTGAAAGCTAGTCCGTCAAGTTAGTCCGTCATGACAGACTAGCTTTAAAGCTAGTCGGTCACGACAGACTAATTTTAAAGCCAGTCCGTCGTGACCGACTAGTTTGACGGACTAGCATAAAAGTTAGTCGTAGTGATGCCCAGACTGACGAGCTTTTGAGCAGGACTAGCTTTACAGCTAGTCGGTCATGGTGTGAAAGCTAGTCTGTCGCGCTTTTCTGCCGCGATGTTCTTGCTGCTGTCTTGACAGACTACCATGACGGACGAGGTTAATATGGCTTCACCAGCTTGTCAGAGACGTCAAATCTGAAATATTAGAAGACATTATAAAGATACGATTAAACATGCATTTTGTCACAAGAATTTGAGCAAAAAAAAAAAAACATTTTATTATGATGATATAAATCAGAAGACAGGAATTAATACAGGAGGTGCAATTATTAGTTAACATTATGGCAATTATCAAATAATGGGGGCAAGGGGCCCAGGGGTTGCCGCCATGGCTTGCATCATCATGACTTTTTGTTGTAGGCCTACCTGCTTTTGCATTTTCGGCGTATACACTTGTCCTTGAGAGCCACTTCAAAAACCTTAAAGTCGTGCCTCTAATCCAACATACAGATAATGCAACTAATACATGTAATAGTGATGTCCTTTTCGCAATGCGCATGTTATTCAATCAATAGTACCACTTTCTATTCACTGCTGTTGCTAAGCCAGGCATTCACCAGCAATCTATCTAAGAATAGACGGTTCATGGGTTCTATAGTAACGAAGTATTCAATTAGTCTTGACAGACTAGCATGACGGACGAGGTTAATATGGCTTCACCACTGGTCAGAGACGTCAAATCTGAAATATTAGAAGACATTAATAAAAGATACGATTAAAAACATGCATTTTGTCACAAGAATTTGAGCAAAAAATAAAAAATAAAAATAAATAAATAAATAAATAAAATTTTATTATGATGATATAAATCAGAAGACAGGAATTAATACAGGAGGCACAATTAGTTAACATTATGGCAATTAACAAATAAATGGGGGCACGGGGCCCAGGAGTCGCCGCCATGGCTTGCATCATCATGACTTTTTGTTGTAGGCCTACCTGCTTTCGCATTTTCGGCGTATACACTTGCCTTGAGAGCCACTTCAGAATCCCAAAGTCGCGCCTCTAATCCAATATTCTTTTCTTTCAGATACAAGTAATCTAAAAGAAAAGTGGCGCCTATATTTATTATTAGATTAAATTCAATTTTCATAATTTAATGTGATTGTTACTATCGTTGTAAAATGCACACAATTTTAATTTGATTTGGCAAGACATAATTTTTCGCGTTGGTTATTATATCATTAATCTATGTGAAAAAATTAAGCTATCTGTGAACTGAAACATAAGGAATTAAAAAAGAGTACTCACACATTCATGTCACAGGAAGGAGATCGCCATTATAATCAAAATTCTGAAGCTTTACGGGTATATCCAGTGTGCGTCTTTACAGTTTGCTCATTAAATGGAATTCACATACAGATAATGCAACTAATACATGTAATAGTGATGTCCTTTTTTTTTATATAATTTTGTCTTTAATAAACAAATCATCAAACAGAATCACAATATATACAAGTAATCATTACACAATTGGATATACAAAAAGCAAAAATAAATAAATCAGCAAAAATAATAACATAAAAAGGGGCAGAACAGAACTCAAATCAGTATAACAGGGGTCTTAAATACATTCCTTTGTACAAAAGGTATTGTCGAGGGTTGCGGAGGAAAGCCAACACATTTGAACACAGTATAGGCCTACATGTAAAAATTAAATCATTAGGTACAGTTTTTAAGAGGATACACTGATTAATTATACAAGGAGATAAAGTATAAGATTGGATACAGTATCAGTATCTAATGTAGTGTATACTGTATAGGCCGATTGCATCATACTATTTGTGAACAATATAGAGAAAAATAATAGAAAATACCAATAACTTCCGTTTAGTTGTGACTCATGTAGAAAAAAAAGATAACAAATACAGTGAGTAAGAAACGAGAAAAATCATATAGTAAACCTCCACTTCTTAAAATGAAGATGTAATTTGTTGCTCTTTTTGGCTGAAAAATACTCGATTTCTTTTGTTTTCTTTACAAAGCGTTTGAATGCAATAAAATTGGGAGGATTGTTATTAAACTTGCAGGTATAAATATAAATATTTCAACAACAAAAACAAAGTAGGTAAGAAATTTATTCATTACAAATACCAAACAATTTATCAAAGTTAGATAACTTGAAGGAGTTCCACAATTTCTGTGAAATAACATCTAAAAGACTTGCCAAATTGGAACAACCTCCTCGCCATCGCTAGTGATGTCCTTTTCGCAATGCGCATGTTATTCAATCAATTGTACCACTTTTCTATTCACTGCTGTTGCTAAGCCAGGCATTCACCAGCAATCTATAAGAATAGACGGTTCATTGGTTCTATAGTAACGAAGTATTCAATTAGCCTGTAATTAAAGGCGCGGTCCACTGGCTCTTTAGGATGATTTGCGTATGAATTGCGGATTGTTTGTTTGTTTTTGTTTTTTGTTGCAGAATGAACGAATTTGTATACGCAACTCATGCGCAATTAATCCTCCGTCAGTGGGACGGGGCCTTAAAGAATGGAACAATATTTCTAACCTACTCGTGAATGGCATACTTGTCACGATTTATGTTATTTCGGCTATCGTAATGCTCTCAGATTGTCAAGCAAAAACAACCTTTGTTGAGAATGTTGATTGTATCCAACTTCTATTCACTGTTGTTGCTAAGCCGGGAATTCACCAGCAATCTGTAAGAAAATACCGGGTTCTTGAGTTCTATAGTAAACAAGGTATTCAATTAGCCCTGTAATTGAGAATGGAGAACAAATTTGGAATCTACCGGTACTCGTGAATTGCATACTTGTCATGATAGATGTTATGTCTCGTAAGCTTTCAGATATAACGACCTTTGTTTCAGAATGTATCAACTTGATTATGCTCGGAAACAGAATAAATAGAGAAGTAGCATTTGAAACGACATTGCAGACTATTTGTAATCGAAAAGCTAGGTCAGTCATCTAATGGTGAACTGTCCCACCCCCTACTTTTATTTGGACCTATCGGTCACGTGATGGACTAGCATCAAGCTTGACGCGGACGAGCTTTAAAAGCTCGTTCCGGTCAAGTTGAGAGATGTAGATGTCAATTGTATCTGTGCGTCTTGACGGACTTAAGCATGGCAGAACTAGCTTTAAAACTAGTCCGTCTTGACCGACTAGCTTTAAAGCTAGTCGGTCCATTGACGGACGAGGTTAGGTTTTCAGTGTGGCCATGCTGAAATTAAAATTCAGGAGATAAATGAACATCATGCAAATGAGAATAAAAATAAAAGAAGAATAAATAATAGAAGAGAAGCAATGAATCAAAATTTTATGGATTGTATACGTCATTATAGACCGTAATGGGCTCCAACCCCACCCCTCCCCATATGGGGAGGGGCTTGCAACGATCGTCTGCGTTCGCGGAGCGGGGATGGAGCGGGGATGGCCGCACCCTTTCGTGAACACCGCGGGGGAGGGCCTTTTCCTCAGAAGGCGGGCTTTGAGGAGGGAGTAAAAATTAACGCACCAGTTCGGGGAACACGGGGTGGGGGGGGGGGGCTTTTCTCGATAGCTGTGTTTAGTAGTTTTTAACGAGGTCATCTTTGAATGTTAAGTTATCATAAAATATAGGTTTATCCCGGTCACTTTCATACAAATATCATTTGAATCTATTTTAAGATCATTCATTTTCACCACAGTTGTGATCGTTTGGGCCAACCTCCATTTAAACTTACATTAAGTTCCTTCAATTCATTTATTTATGCAATGATCTTTTTAAATGTGCCAAGTCGATTTTAAAAAGTAGCATAAGCGTTTAAAGAATTTTGATTCAATTTCATTTTTGCTTCGTTTGAGATTTTAATCCTTGTAAAGCATTCTTCGAACCAGTCATCTAAGTTTAGATAAAGAACATTCAACTTTAAAATTGGAAATGTTCAATATTTCTTTTCGCTCGATCGAATTAATTAATACGTGCAACACATTTAGAATAAGAGTCGTTTGCATTGAAACTTTATGCATAGATTATGAGAAATATGCATTCAAATTCAAATAGGGATGGCCTCGGACTTTCTAAGGTCATTCAAATTCATTATAAGGCAAGCATGTTAAAAATAAGTGTATTCTATTTAAGATTCATTCGTCAAGAAGATAATTATGATATTGTAGGTTATCAAAACGGTTTACCATGACTTTGTTCACCCTGCAGCCATGGATAAGTCCCTCATAGCAACGAAAACGAAATAGTGGATGCAAAGGCAAAAAGAAAGAACACTGGACACGCACATATAATTTATTATTGAAAGTAATACCAAGACTTGTATGTTTCCCTATTAAAAATCAAGACTTGATTTTCACATGGACCTATTATATGAAAGAAAAGCCCTAAGAAAAGGCCCGTATATGCCCCCATATAAAAATATCTATATTATGTAAAAAAAAAAAAAAAAAAAAAAAATCTGTAATGTCCGAACTAAAAAGAAAAGAAACAAAATCCATTATGAAATGTGTCTCTTTAAGTGTTTTCGATTTAATGCAAGACGTAAAGATTGAAAGAAACAAACAAAGCAAAAAAATAAAAAATATTTCTTTGATATAAGACTAATATCAGATGCAAATAGAGCAAAATACAATATTAACACGGAAAAATAGACAACAGCCTGTATTATATATTTTTGACTAACCTTAAAGTGGAATATTAAAGAAGAGGCCAATCTTGTTGAATTCAATTGCATTATCAAGTTTAGTACATGAGAAACAGAACGCCGTTTAGTTGATCCCTTTAGCATATTGCGTTCACGAGAAATGCTGCTTTGAACATTGTATCCACAATCGGGTTCAATTGGAAGATCTGTGGATATTTTCAAGGGCTGTTTGATGACGTCACAAGTGTGAGGAGCAAACCCGGAAGTAATGCATGAAGCATATCTATTACTATCTATAATGCATTGTAGAAAGATAAAACAATCGAGACAGAAAATAAATACCATTAGGAATAAAGAGAAATCAATGAATTAGAAAATAGAAACAACAAATAATTATGTTTAGGAAATAGAGAAAACAATAAATAACATAAGGAAAAACAATGAATAACATGAAGAAAGAGAGAAACAATGAATTACATAAGGAGGTGAGAAAAACAATGAATAATATAAGGAAAGAGAGAAAAACGATGAATAACATAAAGAAAGTGAGAAAAACAATGAATAACATAAGGAAAGTGAGAAAAAAATGAATAACATAAGGAAAGTGAGAAAAACAATGAATAACATAGGGAAAGTAAAAAAAAAAAGACTTGATAAAGGCTTCTCGAACTCAAGTCATCTAAGTTTAGATAAAGACATTCAACTTTAAAATTGAAATGTTCAATATTTCTTTTCGCTCGATCGATTAAATTAATACGTGCAACACATTTAGATAAGAGTCGTTTGCATTGAAACTTTATGCATAGATTATGAGAAATTGCATTCAAATTCAAATAGGGATGGCCTCGGACTTTCTAAGGTCATTCAATATTCATTATTAAGGCAAGCATGTTAAAAATAAGTGTATTCATTTAAGATTCATGTCGTCAAGAAGATAATTATGATAGTAGGTTATCAAACGGTTTACCATGACTTTGTTCACCCTGCAGCCATGGGATAGTCCCTGCATAGCAACGAAAACGAAATAGTGGATGCAAAGGCAAAAAGAAAGAACACTGGACACGCACATATATTTATTATTGAAAAGTAATACAGACTTGTAGTTTCCCTTTAAAAATCAGACTTTGATTTTCACATGGACGCTATTATATGAAAGAAAGCCCTAAGAAGAAGAGGCCGCGTATATGCCCATATAAAAATATCTATATTAATGTAAAAAAAAAAAAAAAAAAAAAAATCTGTAATGTCCGAACTAAAAAGATAAGAAACAAAATCCATTATGATAAGTGTCTCTTTAAGTGTTTTCGATTTATGCAAGACGTAAAGATTGAAAGAACAAACAAAGCAAAAAAATAAAAAATATTTCTTTGATATAGAGACTAATATAGATGCAAATAGAGCAAAATACAATATTAACACGGAAAAATAGACAACAGCCTGTATATTATATTTTTTGACTAACTAAAGTGGAATATTAAAGAAGAGGCCAATCTTGTTGAATTCAATATGCATTAACAAGTTTTTAGTAATGAGAAACAGAACGCGTTTAGTTGATCCCTTTAGCATATTGCGTCACGAGAAATGCTGCTTTGAACATGTATCCACAATCGGGTTCAATTGGAAGATCTGTGGATATTTTCAAGGGCTGTTTGAGAGCGTCACAAGTGTGAGGAGCAAACCGGAAGTATGCATGAGCATATCTATTACTTATCTATAATGCATTGGTAGAAAGATAAAACAATCGAGACAGAAAATAAATACCATTAGGAATAAAGAGAAATAATGAATTAGAAAATTGAAACAACAAATAATTATGTTTAGGAAATAGAGAAACAATAAATAACATAAGGAAAAAAATGAATAACATGAAGAAAGAGAGAAACATGTAATTACATAAGGAGGTGAGAAAACAATGAATAATATAAGGAAAGAGAGAAAAACGATGAATAAAAAAGAAGTGAGAAAAACAATGAATACATAAGGAAAGTGAGAAAAAATGAATTACATAAGGAAGTGAG
>CALNVZ010001280.1:30807-57617 GCA_940671915.1 Paracentrotus lividus
AGAATGGAGTAAGCATAAGGAAGTGAAGAAAAACAATGAAGTAATATAAGGAAGATAAGAACAATGAAGCATAAGAAATTAAGAGGGAAAAACAATGAATAACATAGGGAAAGTAAAAAAAAAAAGAATGAGTAACATAAGGAAAGTGAGAAAAACAATGAATAATATAAGGAAAGATAGAAAAACAATGGAACATAAAGAAATTGGGAATAACAATGAATAACATAAGGAAGGTGAGAAAAAACAATGAATAACATAAGGAAAGAGAGAAAAAACAAAGAATAACATAAGATAAAAGAGGAAAACAATGAATAACATAAAGAAAGTGAGAAAAACAATGAATAACATAAAGAAAGTGAGGAAAACAATGAATAACATAAGGAAAGTGAGAAAAACAATGAATAATATAAGGAACGCGAGAAAAACAATAACATTAAAAAGTGAGAAAAACAAGAGAGAAAAACAATGAATAACATAAGAAAGAGAGAAAAACAATGAATAACATAAGGAAAGTGAGAAAAAACAATGAATAACATAAGGAAAGAGAGAAAAACAATGAATAACATAAGGAAAGAGAGGAAAACAATGAATAACATAAGGAAAGAGAGAAAAACAATGAATAACATAAGGAAAGCAAGAAAAACAATGAATAACATAAGGAAAGCGAGAAAAACAATAACATAAAAAAGTGAGAAAAACAATGAATGACATAAGGAAAGAGAGAAAAACAATGAATAACATAAGGAAAGAGAGAAAAACAATGATTAACATAAGGAAAGTAAAAAAAAAACAATGAGCAACATAAGGAAAGTGAGAAAAACAATGAATAACATAAGGAAAGACAGAAAAACAATGGATAACATAAGGAAATTGAGAAAAACAACGAATAACATAAGGAAAGAGAGAAATACAATAAATAACATAAGGAAAGCAGAAATATCAACTCCATGGGTATGGAAGGAGATACAACGGATTACATCAGGAAATAGGGAAACAATAAATAACATAAGGAAAGTGAGGAAAACAATTAATGAGGGATAAAAAGTAATGCATTATGATACATGTATAAGACTTGTATACATAGTGCAGCATTCAAGCTTTGCAACTTTCCCTCACACTTATGACGTCATCAAGAACCCCTCCTAATTTTACTTGATGTTTAAGATTTCAGGGAGGGGACAGATAATGTCCTCTAACTCCACTTTGGGTTGGTCATTTTTCACGAAATAAAAAGCAAGTTGTTCTACACACCCCACTGATTTGTTTCCTATATGATAATAAGTCTTTACTATTCCACTTTAAAAAACAATACAAAGCCCCAATTTTTAAAGTGGCGGATCCAGGATTTTATGGGGCCAATTTCAATTTCAGATTTTGTACAGTCGATTTTTTTTTTGTTGGCGAGCAATAAAGGGCGGGGGGGGGGGGGGTTGGGAGAAGGGGGGGGTAGGTGTGAAGACTATTCGGCTTCGGGTTTCTACAGTCTGATTGTCACCGTGGTAGGGGTAGGGTTTAGTTCGGTCTCCTAAATTTATGAATACCTGCTTAAAAAATAAAAAAAAATTCGTTGGGTGATTTTCAGTTGGCGCTCGCAATCCGATTTTAGGCATTTTTTCTCCAAATTATGGGCTCGGGTGAGAGGTGGGGGGGGGGGGTTTTCAAGCCGTCGGGTCTTTGGTCTCCTCAATGGATCGCGATTAGTTATAATTTCAGATAAAATCCTAGTTTAAAACATGTTTTAAAGGATAAGCCTAAATAATCATATGGCACACCAATGCTATGAAAATCTTGTATGATGCGAAAATACAGTCTGTGTAAAAAAAATGGTACAGTCGGGAAAAAAATAATTTAGGTGTGAAATCTTTTCAAATAATATGTGTATGTGGTACCAATCATCTTGCTGATGCGCTTTGTTCTGTATAATTTGCTTTCGTAAAACAAAAGTTATGCTAAATTTTGTGCGGCGAGGAACAAATCAAAATTACGCATGTCTATTGTTCCATTATGCGAAACCTACACAAAAGCATGGACGTCGTGCGAAAATGGATTTTTCTTGACAGTAGAAAATTGGTCATATCTCAAAAATTACAGCACCAAATGTGATGAAAAGAATTGCAGAAGAAAGTCCAATTATCCTGCTTTATGAAAATGCCAAACAATACCAAGTTCTAATTAATATTTATAATATAAAAAAATGTTTTCTGACTGTACCATTTTTTTGACACAGACTGTATATAGAGAATGAAGGGAAAACACAAAAACGTAAACGGAATTTTAAACTGAATGGAAGTTTCTTAAAATTGGGTTCCTCAAAATGAAATTGATTGCCCGAACAGGCTAATTGGGCTCCTAAAAACGATGCCTTGTTAATTTGAATAAACATAATGCGAAATTGTACATACATTAATGAACTTGTATGCACGTTTAAAGGTCTTTTTTGCAGTATAAATAAAATTAAGTACGGGTAAAATGGGATTCAATATGCAATACATGGAAATGGTTTTGCCCCAATTATGAAATTGAATGCTCTTAAAATAAAGCTTCGTGACTATGAATGAACTTGATTCCCCGTATTTTAAAATTAAAATGCCGATATCGATCGGAAAAAGTATCGCTTGAATTTGAATGAACCTTCTATAGGTTTGAATGACAAACCTATGAAATTGGGCGGGAAAACCTATAATAACAATATAATATTAATAGATTATAATAGGAGAAAGAGAGGAGAGCTTGCATTTTTTGTTGTTGATATTGAAGTTCATATTTGACCCAAGCGGCTATCGCCGATAGTTCCGCAGTGGGAGGTGGGGCGGCGGTGCTGTTCGTTATTCGAGGTTCGTTTTCCTAAAATAGGCAAAAAGGTATCGTTATTCCCGACAAGTGACAGGTTCGTTTTCGGAAAATAGCAAATACGTTTGGGTTTTTCCGTCATAGATAGGTTCGCGTTATTTGAAACTAGAAAAAGGTTGTTTATTCCGAACATGAGTATTACTGCCAGAGCGAATGCGGCATTAATGTGGGGACTGTGTTTTGGTTACCCATGAATAACCTCCAGATTAGGGGGATTTTTTTGGCGGGGCGGCCGGGCTCGTCACTTCAGTTTAACAGCTCTGAGCTTAAATTTTTGCATTCTTGGGAGATTCTATTTCACAAAATTTCACCGGCGTTTGCTGATTAAAATTAGTTTCACTTTTAAGTCGGGCCGTTTAACGTCCATAACTAAATAATTTCTTCGCAATCGTTTTCCGGTTCGTCTTTTTTCAATGAAAAATTTATGCTTCAGCGTCGCATTGTTCCGGAAGATTATGTTCTCATTTTCTAATTGGGTCGTTATCACTTCAATACTCAAAAGTTTATTTCGCATATGTATTTCGTGTGTGTGTGGGCCGGGGGGGGGGTGGCGGGGGGGGTTGTTGGCTGAGACGGGCGGGGGCTGCTTAATCACGAAGTGGTATGGCAGGCGCGGATCTAGGATGGAGTTGGGGAACTTTTAAAAATTTGTGCGAGGGAGCGATGAAACTGACGGGGCGAATCGCAAGTTTTTACAAAACCTCCCGTCTATAGGCCTATAATGACCTAGAAAGGGGAAGTTTACAGTTTATTTTTTACTCATATGAAACAAATAATAATATATTATTTAGCAACAAAAAAAAAAAACAAAACAATCTGAATATGTATTTCAAATTGCCACATGATCGTTATTGCCCCCATCAGAATTACATCAGCCGTTTGCGAGTTGCAAACTTTGCCATTTATTACCTGGAAGAACGGCATGTTTAGCCATGGTTGTTATGCCAGAGGCGGTAGAACGAATTTGAAGTGAGGGGTCGGTGGGGGGGAGGAGTGGAAACGGGCATTTTTCCTGAAGAGGGGCATTGAGACCGAGGTATTATAAGAAATGTATTCGGCTGATTGGGGGAGCGCCCTAAAAATTGCATTTTAATTGATGCTTTTAAGAATGTGTTTTGTATTCTATTAATGACAAAAAGGCAAAGCGAGCGCGAAGCGCGAGCCGAAAACTTTGAGGTAAAAATTTGAGTTAATTGCGCATTATGTGGGCCTACCCTACTGAATTATTTGTATCTACAAGCGCGAAGCGCGAGCCGAAATTTTTTAGCCCAAAATTGGAGATATTTGTGCATTATGGTTTAGTATCCGCTAGCGCGAAGCGCGAGCCGAAAATTTTGGGTTTTAAAAGATATATAGAATAAAGGGGCACTTTCTAGTATAAGAAATTTTAGATAATTATTGTGTATTATAGACCCTATTTAGTATCCGCGAGCGCGAAGGGCGAGCTGAAAGTTTTGAGGTAAATATTGGAGTTATATGTGCATTATGATTTAGTATATTTGATTTTTATATTTGAGTTAATTGTGCATTCTATACCCTACTGAATTGGTATAAAATTTTGAGCTCAAAATTGGAGTTAATTGTGCATTATGATGTAGTATCCGCGAGCGCGAAGCGCGAGCTGAAAAGTTGGGGGTTTAAAAGATATATTGAATAAATAAAGGGACACTTTCTAGTATTCTTATTCTTATTCAAATTATTTTGAGTATTAAAATAGCTGGAATGCCGAGGCAAGGTCCATGTTGTACCACCCCGCCCCACCCCAGCTCAAGTTCGGAGTGATGGCCATGAATGCCGGCCGAGTCGCCCCACTCTTGATCTTAAATTATGAAGAAAAAAAAAAGAGAAAGAAATGACAAAGAAGAAGAAAGAATTAGGATTAAATGAATGTTTTGATTACTTGGTGTCATGTTAGAAATCTTGCAATATATTATGTCGAACTGAGAATAAAAAGATAGCAACCCTTTCGTAAATTTGTATACCTGAACCAGTCGTAAGAGAATGCATTTATATAGAGAACAACTGTTGAGTTGTTTACAAATTTGACGACTAATCAAAGCGCCGCGTAATCTACATAAATATGTCATACGCGCGCATGTCGGCAATATAATTATCATAGAAATGCGGTCTCTTTCGTTCTTCAACATCAAAGCGCAACACACTTTCCCACGCGTAAACTTGCATCTGATCTGCGGAAGAATTGTGTCTGAAATAAAACCATTCTAATCATGGACTCCGTTGGAGAAGCAATGTTTTTCCCTACTCCCACCCCTCCATTCTTCGACGATTGTGTGGACTTTGTTTTGTTCCCTTCTATATATTGCCAGATTGCACAAAAGACTTTGCATGAGACTGGAGTGGAGGGGGCGCGCCCCCGAGTCTCCTCCAATCACATTCGTCTAGGATTTTTGATAACCGCTCGGTTATCAAAATATAAAAAAGGGGTCAAATATGTGTGTCTGTGTCCAACTAACTACAAGCGTCCGTGCCTCACGGCTCAAAAATCAACAAAAATACCCTTCTTTTCTATTTAAGGCTGGTTAAATGTTGTTGGACGGAGCTTCTAAACTTCTATGCAAATCAATGTGAATTTATTCAGAATAGAAAACACGCTATTTCTCTATCTCTCTAGAATAATTATGAACTTCAAAATCAACAAAAATGCAAGCTGTCCTCTATTTCTCCTATTCTATTTGGGAAAGGCGCGATAGAAATATTGGGTATTATTATTATTATTATAATAATCTATTAATATTATATTGTTATTATTTAATGCATAATTTTCATAAAAACGACTGGTTCAGAAAACTATAACAGCAGCCTTTTCGTGAAAGCCCCCCCCCCCCGGTGTTCCGAATGGGTGCCGTTAATTTTACTCCCCTCCCTCAACCCACCCTTTCGAGAAAAAGCCCCCCCCCCCCCCCGGTGTTCACGAAAGGGTGCGGCCATCCCCGCTCCACCCCCGCTCCGCGAACGCAGACGATCGTTGCAAGCCGCTCCGTTCTATCCATACACGGATACAATTGTTTGTTTGTTTTTATTTCTAAAATCATACAATCATACATATTCATAATACATCATAACATGAAATAAAAATACGGCGGATGGCCCATTTCAGCAGTATTCACACAATACTGCTGTTCTTCCATGGGGTCCTTGAACAATTACAACAAGCATCACAAGTATGACGACATGGAGAACGATGTTAGAAAGTAATGGTTAATGATATGGTGAATGGTTTTCTAGGGAGACAGTCTTACATGTGCTTGTAGGTAATTTTATCAGCTTTCATTTAAGTGAAATTTACTGAAACTCGTTAAGTCATGCTTTAATGAGCACAGTCAAAAGGCAAACATGTCACTTTTCAAAAGTCACAAGGTTAGTTTCATAACTTTAATTCAATAATATTGGAACGAATTCAAACTTTTCAACAAAAGATATGTTCAGAAGGGTTGTTGCACTTAAAGGACCTGTCCCACAGGCGGCGATCTTTGTGGCGACAACCTGATAATTTCATAATTATAAGGAGTTCGGCTTTAAAAAGGCGATTATAAACCTACATACGATGCTATGTAAGCTAGGCTACAACAACAACTTGCTACCACACTCGCAATAGCATGAACGCCAGAGTGTCGTAACAACGATCGCCTCCAGTGGGACAGCCCCTTTAGTTCTAACACACCAAACGACTTTTGCATTAAATGTGACGGTTGGATGAACATGCGGTAAAATTGTCAAAAACTACATTTTTTACACATTTTTACTTTAAAAAAATATTGATTATGACGGAATATGCGGTCTTGAAAAGTGTTTTAAACAATATCCATCAATTCACGGTTGAATGAACACTTAATAACAACAAAAAAGGATATGTTCAAATTTCTTAGGTATGTATTGTTCCATTTTGTGTAAGAACATAACTTTATTAACATTTCTTTGTTATATGTCAATTTTTTTTTTTTCAAATGATATGCTATGGCATTTTATTAAAAGCTCACGCTTCAATAAACACGTGATACGTGAGAAGCTGGGTTTTTTTTTTGTCGTTTGTGGACTAAAATTCAATTGCTTGCTTTGAATAATTGTCACAGACCTTCATGGATAGTACATTCGATTTGAGTTTCACGAAAATTCCAGTGTTTTATGCTTCAGTGAGCAGAAGTTATTATAAAAATAAGAAGAAAATTCAGAGCTTTGGCCCCACTCCGTGCTTTATCAGATTCTCAATTTGGCGTTTGTTCCTGTTAGTTTGTACCACCCTGAAGTTGTGTGCCATGTTTCGTGAAAAAAAAAAAATCTCAGTAGAACGAACAAAAATCATCAATGAAATTAAGCCGAATTTCAAATTTGTTAAAATTTTGATTTCCTCTCCATTGACATTGTGTAGGCCTACAATTTCGAGGCAAAAACAAACCCCACATCAATATGCTGGAACTTTTTTTAACAAAACAGTGTTGTATAATACCGTTTGGCGGTTATGTTTATACATTCATCGACTAACTTATGTGCGAAAATGAGATAAAACCGTTACATAATGCATGAATAAACACACGTTAAAGGCAAAATTGTCATTACAAAAGTCAGCTTTAAAGTGTGCTCACTCGTCCATGACATGACGAATAGTGCTCATGTTCTCACAAAATGTGTCGATAATGTTGATGATAATATCTGACGTCATTTTTTTTCAATGAAATTGTTGGATTTTACCATTTTTGGAGGCCTGAACATAATTCTTAGTGAAATAGTGAAATGTATCGGGATTGGTGTTGAATGGTCAAATTTCGGATGATAAAATCACCAAAAAAATTAAGCACAAGGTAAAAGTTTTTTTTTTATTACAAAATTGTTATTTTTACAGACCAAAAAATGGCCCTTGTGAGTTTTTGAAAATGCCCATTTTTGCTTTAAACGTTGACCACTCATGCATGTCCCAAGGGATTGACGTCATTTTTTTTCACAGAAGGTACTCATAAGTGAAGTGTAGAAAAACTCACTACAAATTATTGTGCTCAAAACAAGCCCGTTCAAAAGTTACATCTTTCGCTGGGGGGGGGGGGGGGTATATACACAACAACAAAAAAGTAAGTCCCCCCTAATCAAAATGATGTAACTTTTGAATGGGTTTGTTTTGAGCACAATAATTTGGAGGGAGGTTTTCTACACTTATTGAATACCTTCTCTGAAAAAAATGACATCGATCCCTTGAGACATACATGAGTGATCAACGTTTAAATCCAAAATGAAATTTTCAAAAGTCACAAGGGTCATTTTTGGGTCTGAAAAAATAACAATTTTGTAAAATTTTCTTTTTAACTTGTGTTTAATTATTTTGGTGGTTTTTATCATCCAAAATTTGACCTTCCAACACAAATCCTGATATATTTCACTATTTTTCATGGATGAGTGAGTACAATTTTAAGAATTATGTTCAGGCCTCCAAAAATGGTAAAATCCAACATTTTTATTTAAAGAATTGACATCAGATATTATCATCAACATTATCGACACATTTTGTGAAAACATGAGCACTATTCGTCGTGTCATGGACGAGTGAGCACACATTAAAGGTGAATTTTGTGACTTTTGTAATGACAATTTTGCCTTTAACGTGTGTTTCATTATTCATGCATTACGCAACAGTTTTATCTCTTTTTCGCACATAAGTTAATCGATGAGTAGGCCTATATAAATATAACCACCAAACGATATTACTCAACACCTTTTTGTTACAAAGTTCCAGCATGTTGATTGCGGGTTCGTTTTTGCCTCGAGATCGTACACAATGTCAATGGAGAGGAAATCAAACTTTGAACAAAATTGAAATTCGGCTTAATTTCATTGATGATTTTTGTTAATTCTACTGAGAGTTTTTTTTCACCAAACTTGGCACACAGCTTCAGGGTGGTACTAACTAACAGGAACAAACGCCAAATTGAGAATCTGATAAGGCACAGAGTGGGTCCAAAGCTCTAAAATTTCTTCTTTTTTGCACATTTTTCGAATAACTTCTGCTCACTGAAGCCTAAAGCACTGGAATTTTCGTGAAACTCAAATCAAATGAACTATCCAAGAAGGTCTGTTACAATTATCCAAAGTAAGCAATTAAATTTTGGTCCACAAACGAAAAAACGTCTTTTCGCGTATCACGTGTTCATTGAAGCGTGAATTTTAATTAAAATGCCATGGCATCATTTGAAAATTTTTATTTGACATACATATAACAAAAAAATGTTGATAAAATGATTTTATTACACAAAAATGGAACAATACATGACTAAGAAATTTGAAAATATCCTGTTTTGTATTTATTATTGTTCATTCAACCGTGTATTGATGGATATTGTTTAAAACATTCTTCTAGATTCGATATTCCGTCATAATCAATAATTTTTAAAAGTAAAAATGTGTAAAAAAAATGCAGTTTTTACAAATTTTACCTCATGTTCATCCAACCGTGAAATTTAATGCAAAAGACGTTTGATGTGTTAGAAATTAAGTGCAACAACCCTTCTGAACAAATCTTTTGTTAAAAAGTTTCAATTTGTTTAAATGTTATTGAATTAAAGTTATGAAACTAACCTTGTGACTTTCGAAAAGTGACATTTTTGCCTTTTGACTGTGCTCATTGAAGCATGACTTAACGAATTTTAGTAAAATTCACTCAAATGAAAGCTCATAAAATTACCTACAAGCACATGTATTGTAAAACTCCTCTTGGTTCAAAAGTTACATCATTTTGATTAGGGGGGGGGACTTACTTTTTTTGTTGTGTATAGATGAAATGCTGGAAATATCATGAAGGCTTTTAACCCTTTTGCAGTACCCCTGGTTAAATCTTCTTCTTTCGTATCCACCATTTACAAAATTAAGTATATTAGGAGTATAAGTATATGTTATATAAATATAACACACACACACACACACACACACACACACACACAAACTATATATTAAAGATAGACTTTATGTACCCGGAGAGAAGATTCAGATTCAGATCCAGATTAACATTTATTTGGTATATGATAAAATCAAGATACAATAATTGATAAAAACAATAGTGCACAAAAATACCAGGATTGCTAACAAAAAGTTAAAAACTTGTAAACAAGCAACCCTTGACATACAAAATAATGACATACAATGAAAATACAATAAAATTAGATACAAAATTAATTACAATAGAAATATAACAATACATTCATATGAAAACTTAAGAATTAACGAACATTAAAGAAATAATCAGCATCATTTTACATATTTCAATATATTAATAAGTGGCAAGTATTGTGCTCTTTAATGAGATGTAATTCGAAGTACCCTTTAAAGTACTGTTTAGAGAATTCCATTTTTTTTTAATCCTTGAAATCTAATTGATCTCTTTTGTAAAAAAGAATTTGTAAATTTTGGAAGACGAAAGTCACCCTTTTTTCTTGTATGTGTGATAATCGGAGTTCAAACGAAAACTGTCATAAAAAGTATCTGGTAACATAGAATATATTAGTTTATACATAAATTAAGAGGTGCCTTGGGAAAGAATATCTGCAAATTTAAGTAATTTCAAACATTTAAACAATGGAGGGGTATGTGCCCTGAAGGGGACGTTGCAGCATAAACGAACAGCCCGTTTTTGAAGTATGAAAAGGGGTTTCAAAAATTTATCAAATGTCCTTGCCCATACAAGACTACAATACATTGAGTACGGATATACAAGTGTATAATATAAAGAAAGCATGGCAGAAGATTGTAAAAACCTTTTTCGTTTACACATAACGCCAACATTACATCGAATCTTCTTGGAAATTATTTCAATATGTTTTTCCCATAAAAGTTTGATATCAATAGTTACACCTAAGAAATATGCAAATTGAACTTGGTCGATATATTTACCATCCAATTTCAAATTTATATCTTCAATAAAAGCATCATTTTCTGCCAAAATTAAAAATCATAAATTTGGTTTTCGTTTCATTAATTTTCAATCTATTTCCAGAAAACCAATTAGCAACCTTCTACAGTTCAACATTGGCTTCAAAAATCAAGTCTTTAAAATTTGTACCCGAATAGAATATGTTCGTGTCGTCAGCATGTAATATATAATGTAATTTCTTTGAAGATTCAACAATGTCTTTTATAAACAACAAAAATAATAACGGGCCCAGGATACTACCTTGAGGCACACCTTGTATAAAAAGCAGTTCAGAGTCAGTTTCATTATATTTTACAAATTGTGTTCTTTTTGATAAATAACTTTTAAACCATTCCAAGGGAATACCTCTAATTCCATAAAAACTTAGTTTTTTTACTAAGATTTGGTGATCCAGACAATCGAATGCTTTGCTAAGGTCTACGTAGACCCTCAAAAGCTATCTCTTTCTTTTCGTAAATTTTATACAGTAGTTCAGAAGCAAAAAGCAAAGCTGACTCTGTTGAATAGAATTTTCGAAATCCTAATTGCTCCAAAAAGATAATTAAATGTTTATTAAGGAAAGTAAATAATCGATTGTAAATTAGTTTTTCTAGAATCTAGGAAAGAGTCGACAGCAATGAAATTGGACACTAGTTTGACAAATCGTTTTTGTCACCCTTTTTTTAATAGGGGTAGGGTACAGGCGCGGATCAAAAAAAAAACCGATTTGAATGCATTTCGGGGGCCCAATTGTCTGGGGACAAAAGCGGCTCTATTATGTTTACGCATGGGCCCGGTAAGTTCATTGTGTGACTCCGGTCTGCGTCCGCTACTGGGCAACATGCAGGTATATGGGCTAGCCGGTAATATGGGCACCGTGAAGCAAATTACGGCATTTTTTTACCCTGATGTAAAATTTGATATTTTACAAAATGTGATGCTGAAAAAAAGTGTTTGAGGGGGTAACCTCAATTGTTTGCATATTAAGTAAGCTTATGGCTTCATTTTGATCATACACTGAAAACCTAAACGGGTAGACTGACTAGCTTTAAAGCTAGTCGTAGTGATGCCCAGACTAACTAGCTTTAAAGCTAGTCGGTCACGACGGACTAGCTTTCCTTCAACACAACACGGTTATTACGGACTAGCTTTAAAACTCGTTCGTCTCTACGGACTAGCTTGAAAGCTCGTCCGTCAAGTTAGTCCGTCAAGACGGACTAGTTTTAATGCTCGTCGGTCACGACGGACAAGATTTCCAGAAAGGTAGTCGGACATTACAGACTAGCTTTAAAGCTAGTCGGTCACGACAGACTAATTTTAAAGCTTGTCCGTCGTGACCGACTAGTTTGACGGACTAGCATAAAAGCTAGTCGTAGTGATGCCCAGACTGACGGGCTTAAGAGCAGGACTAGCTTTACAGCTAGTTGGTCATGATGTAAAAGCTAGTCCGTCGCGCTTTTTCTGCCGCGATGTTCTTGCTGCTGTCTTGACAGACTAGCATAACGGACGAGTTAATATGGCTTCACCAGCTTGTCAGAGACGTCAAATCTGAAATGTAAGAAGAAATTTTAAAGATACGATTAAAAACATGTATTTTGTCACGAGAATTCGAGCCAAAAACATTTTATTATGATGATATAAATCAGAAGACAGGAATTAATACAGGAGGCACAATTAGTTAACATTATGGCACTTATCAAAATAATAGGGGCAAGGGGCCCAGGGGTCGCCTCCATAGCTACATCATCATTACTTTTTGTTGTAGGCCTACCTGCTTTTGCATTTTCGGCATATACGCTTATCCTTGAGAGCCACTTCAGAAATCCAAAGTCATGCCTCTAATCCAATATTCTTTTCTTTCAGATACAAGTAATCTAAAAGAAAATTGGCGCCTATACCGGTATTTATTATTAGAATTCAATTTCTATTTTCATAATTTAATGTGATTGTTATTATCGATGTAAAATACACGCAATTTATAAATTGATTTGGCAAGACACAATTTTTCGCGATGGTGATTATAACATTAATCTTTGTGAAAAAAATAACGCTATCTGTGAACTGAAATATAAGGAATTCAAAAAGATTACTCACACATTCATGTCACACGAAGGAGATCGCCATTATAATCAAAATCTTGAGCTTTACGGGGAATATCAAGTCTACGTCTGTACAGTTTGCTCATTAAATGGAATTCACATACAGATAATGCATCTAATAGTAATGTAATTTTCGCAATGCGCATGTTATTCAATCGATTGTACCACCTTCTATTCACTGCTGTTGCTAAGCCGGGCATTCACCAGCAATCTATAAGAATAGACGGTTCATGGGTTCTATAGTAACGAAGTATTCAATTAGCCTGTAATTAAAGAATGGAGCAATATTTAGAACCTACTCGTGAATGGCATACTTGTCATTATTAATGTTATGTCGGCTATCGTAAGCTCTCAGATTGTCAAGCCAAAACAACCTTTATTTGAGAATGTTGATTTTATCCACCCTCTATTCACTGTTGTTGCTAAGCCGGGCATTCACCAGCAATCTGTAAGAATATACCAGGTTTGTGAGTCCTGTAGTAACAAGGTATTCAATTAGCCTGTAATTGAAGAATGGAGAACAATATTTGGAACCTACTGGTACTCGTGAATTGCATTACTTGTCATGATTGATGTTATGTCTCGTAAGCTTTCAGATTGTCAAGCCAAAACAACCCTTGTTTGAGAATGTATCCACTTGATTATGCTCAGAAACAGAATAAATAGAGAAGGTGCATTGAAACGACATTGTAACTATTTGTATCAAAAGCTAGTCGTTCATTCTAATGGGTAAACTGAATCCACCTACCATGCCTACCTACTTTTATTGACCTAGTCCGTCGAGCCGACGAGCCGACGGACTAGCATCAAACTTGACGGACTAGCTTTAAAGCTCGTCCGTCAATTTGAGAGGTATAGATTCAGTTGTATGTTAGTCCGTCGCGACGGACTAACATGTCGTACTAGCTTTAGGTCGTACGAGGTTAAGTTTTCAGTGTAATAGCGTCTGCAGGTCAATTTGTTGTAATGAAGGGGTGCAATGTGGCATTGAATGCTTGCCTGACATGCAACAATTAGTGCAGGTAATATGGGAAGTCCAAAATGGCGGAATGATTCTGGTACTTTGTATTGGGATGAGGCATCAATCTCTTCGCTAAGATTTTTTTTTTATATATATATTTACAGTATAGAATTAATAGAAATAACTTATTGTAGGTCTATACTGATTTGTATAATGAAAATAATATAATATCTATAATTCAAATTCAAATTCAAATAAATTAATGATTTTCAACATTTTAAGCATATTCCAGACATAGTAGAGTCATTTTAATTTTTTTTAAATACATTAAATACATGTGCCCATATTACCTGCACATGCAGGTAATTTGGGCACTTTGGTGATGACGTCAATATTGCAGACAGGGGGTTTGGTGATTGTTTTTCTTCACAATAAAAGTTAGAGCAGTAGTTATTGATCCATTTAAACAAAGATTAGGCTGTGTGTCATTTCGTAATTTTATGCAAATTATGGAAATGTGCTTAGGGGGCCCATATTACCTGCATGTACCCTATTACTTTTGAAACACTCATTGAATTTGGAAATAATCCAGATTGAAATGATAAATTAAACACGTGTTTAAAGGTTCAACAATATTATATAAATAGTGCATGCTCTACGATGCAACATACTAGATTATGTGCACGACAAATACTAAATTATCCCAAGGGCACATTTATTTCAACGAGGCCGTAGGCCGAGTTGAAACAGATGTGCCCGAGGGATAATTTAGTATTTGGAGTTCACATAGTCAGTAATGTTGCATTAATAGATGCATGCACTATTTATTATAGTAAATAGACCCCTAGATCTTTGACCTTGCCTAATCTGGTTTTATCTTTGCCAATGTTTGCCAAACTTTTGGTGCTAATTAAGCTATTGTGACGTATATTGTCGCTCCGCGTATCTATTGTTGTGCGCACCATTTTACTGTTATTACGCGCTAGCGCAACAAAGCAATCGATTTCACCATTCATTTTAACACAGGTAAAAACCGTTCAATATAACAAAAAAACCGTTCAATATAACAAAAACCGTTCAATATAACAAAAACGTGAATGACACGTGACATCATTTCAACCAATCACAACTCTTAAAATACTGTCTATAGGTGAAAGAAAAAAAAGAATGAGTTACACTGTTTTTTAAATAATCATTAAAACATCCAATGGACTTCGGATTATCAAAACAACCACCATTAACAAAAAAAAATAGTTAAAAGCATTTGCAATTGTTTTCAGTGTTCTCGGTAATACCCCCATTCTACTGACCATCGGACTCTCATCTCGAGCTCATCTGATCCCCAAAATGTCAATTTTGATGAGTTCCGATGAAATCTCACCCGAGAAGCCTATTTTGGTGACCCCTATTTTTTTTTATATCCGCATGAAATCGGATGAAAGACTGGTATCTGCCCGATATCTGTCCGCCGTTTTCATCGGCTTGTCCAATCCATGCATTTGCTTTCGGAGGGTAATTTGGGGGCTATCTGACTCTAAACCGGCACTTCCAACATCCATCTGATACGGGCCCAACTCTTATCAAATTAATAAGTCACTACTCGGAGTTCGATCGTACATTGACCTGATACTGCCAACATTCCACAGTTGGGTTGAAAACGACACTTCTTTTCGTAAACTTGATATAAAAAAACGCTAATTGCAATAAGATGAGTACCTGATCACCCGATTTTGATCACATGTCGGCCAGAGACGTGGGACAGCTGAACACAATAGAATCTTATACACATCGGACTGACTGACACATATCCAATATTGACTCGAGGTCGAGTCAGTCCGATAGCGAACTAAGGCCTGAGCTTAGTTCCCTCACCGGAATATTTTGCCTCTTCTGATCGCGTCCAGCACGTCGGACAAGTACCTGATAGTCGACAATCACATGTCGGACCATCAGAGTTTGATATGAGACCAATCGGTGGGTAACCAGAAGGATTAAAAATTGCGTCCGATTAGTGACCGATGCTCCAAAATTCTCAGTGGAATGGGGGTATTAGCCTCACGCCATCTTTACGGATGAATGAAGGTAATTTTAACGATCTTTCTTTATCTTTCTTTATACCCCCATTCCACTGAGAATTTTGGAGCATCGGTCATTAATCGGACGCAATTTTTAATCCTTCTGGTTACCCACCGAGTGGTCTCAAGTCAAACCGTCAATGGACGGACTAGCTTTAAAGCTAGTCGGTCAAGACGGACTAGTTTTAAAGCTAGTCCGTCATGGAGACGGACTAGCATAGTCCTACAACTGAATCTATATCTCTCAACTTGACGGGCGAGGTCAATAGAATAGGTCGGCAGACTCAGTTTACCCATTAGAATGACTGACTAGCTTTTGATACACATAGTTTCAATGTACCTTCTCTATTTATTCTGTTTCTGAGCATAATCAAGTGGATACATTTTCAAACAAAGGATGGTGTGGTTTGACAATCTGAAAGCTTACGAGACATAACATTAATCATTAAAGGTATTCAATTCACGAGTAGAGGAGACCAGGGACAATTGTAACAGTTTTTTTTTTTTCCATATTTGACCTGTCAACTTTATTAAAGCTAAATACTTCCTTAAAACTAAATAAAATTAAATATGCATATCTTAGCTTGACATATGAATAGGTTGGGTTAAGTACAACAAGTTATTTTGAAGCCATTACCATTTCAAAACAAGAGGTCGAGTGTTACAATTGCCCCGTGTCCAGGGGCAAGTAGGGTGTTTTCGCAGGACTACGGGGAGCTTATCTAGAACGTTAGCATAAAAGAGGGCACTATTTTCAAAATGCCTGTAAACCCTCGTTTTCTATCCCTTTGGCTTGTGAGACATTGTAACGTCTATTGTTGCAAGGCAGATTCAATCAGTATATAGGGCTTTGATATACAGTGCGACACAGAAAAAAACAACTAATTTTAAAAGCATCTGTCACATGGAAATGTTTTGTGACTTTGATGTTTATTTCATCATAAATAGTCACTCTATATTCAATTATACCAAACGTACAAGTGTATTGTAACGGTCGACTGAGCACTTAGGTTTAGAAAAATCGTAAAATTTGTCTGATAGTATATTATACCAAGTTTGAGCAAAAGCAACCCTTGCAATTAATTAGTCTTTTTAAATATTTTGTCCCTTGAATGAATGAATAGACCCAGGAGGACTGACCTAAAACAATTAATGAATGCTCAGAAGCCAGGATTCTTGTGGCAAAACTTGGAAGAAAGTGCCCAAGGTTCTGAAGGTACTGGTTATGCCACCCCTCCCCTCCATCCCCCCCTGGGGTTAAACACCTATTGGTCTACAACCTATTGGTCCACTAGCCAATAGGTCTACCTCCATTCAGTCTAAACCCTAATGGTCCACTAACCATTTGGTTAGGAAGCCGATGGTCACTAACATTGTCTAGTGCATTGCATTGGTACTCACAGTGATGTCTACATTCGAATTGTGCTATCTGCGGCAAAGGTGTGCTTATTTGGGGTAATATATGACAACGCAGTTGGTTCTACACCAATGGTCCACTAGCCAATTGGTCTCCATCAATTGGTTCCACTCACAGCAGTTGGTCTTACATCCAATTGGTCACTCACAAGTTGGTCTATAACATCCAATTGGTCATCTCACGACGTGGTTGGGGTCTACATCCAATTGGGTCCATCTACAGCGGTTGGTCTTCATCAATGGTTCCACTCACGAGCAGTTTGGGTCGTTCATCCAAGTTGTCAACTCACCGGAGTTGGTTACTCCATCCAATTGGCTCCAGTCTCATGGTCGGGTTTGGTCTGGGCCTTCCAATTGGCCCACATGTTCAGCGGAATTGGTTCTATCCATTGGTCCTCACCAATTGGTGTTCTAGATCCGTAGATGGAGGTGGTCGCATCTCCGGTTGGTTGTATCTTCGCAATTGGTGCATCGTCACCAATTAGTCCACTCACCCAATATGTGGTCTGAATAGATATTCAATTAACTGATAGCGTTCAACCATTGTGTTCTGATCATCTGTAGTCGATCTGATATAGGGGAGTGGGCAGACCTACGTCGTATTTTATGTCAGTTATAATTTTAAGTGCGTACTGTGCAGGGGTTGTGTATGGTGTGTGGGTGTCGGAAGCTTATCGCGATATGCGGACATCGTCCGGGGTGGAATCGAGCGTTCTAGCAATAATGAGCGTCTATTATATTCCTTTTAGGTTTGTGCTCGAACTGGGCAACGTGCATTTGGCGCGCTAAGTGATGTAATATTGGACGGGCACCAAGCCCTCCGCTCCCGCATATAATACGTGCTATGTTTGTGTTATTTACAGTTATTTACCGTTATTATAATTTTGCATGCTGTCAAAGTGTTGAGGCGGGGCGTTTTTTTATCGATATACCTTGAAATACGGTGCATTTTTAAGCGAGCTGAAGCGAACACTTCGTCATTGACTGTGTGTTATAAATAGCTAGTCTTAAGATACTTTTTGAAGAACTCTTATACTAAGTAGTGGTGTAAAAATGTATACCTACAGAGTTTTATTTGGTTATGATTGAATGCATACAATGTTTTGAGGGGAAAGTGGTGTTTGTGATAGCTTGAGCATCATAATCGTTATCATGGTTTGGAATATCAAATGAGTTAGTTGAAAAGTGTGTTTTCATCATAATGGATGGGGCCGTGAAGTTAAAATGACTAAGTATTTGTCAGGATGTTAGCATTTAGTGTGTTAGCGAGATATCAGGGCAGAATCAAGTATTAAGGACTTTCAGGTGGTGGTATAAGCAAGGTGCTAGTTCATATAACTTGGAGGAGTCGTTCCTCCAAGTTCAGTACTGTGCTGTAGAACAAAATAAGCGCGAAGGCACAAGCAAATCATTTTATGATTCATAGTACGAGAAACGAAACATTTTAGGTTTTTTTTTTTTTCTTCATCTCATTAAAATGAAACAATTTCATAACCCCCCCCCCCCGCTTAATCGCTCTGTTCAGCGTTGCGTCCAAATTAATTTCAAATTGAGAAACATGAAAAGGGGCTAATATGATTTAAGTGTGATATACCATGGATAATGGTGTGGGCGAAATGGTTCAACACCCGCCACTCCATGTGCACCGCCGGTTACCCCACCCTGGAAGGTCAGCATGATTATGCAGGCAATAGGGGTTATTAGGGTGACGGTCGTCGATCGCTTGATAGGCGCATGCATAGTTAGACTAGGTGTCCAATGCATCCAATTAGGAATGATGCGTAGTTCTGATAACTGATGCAAGCTGTGTAGACCATTGTATGTGGGACCAATGCCTATAGGAGCACATGGTTGGGAAACAAATGCCTAGTAGACAAATCTTGGTTCGTGGACCAGATTCTAGTGACCCAATATTGGATGTGGGACGACAATACGCTAGTTGAGCAGCATTGGAAGTGGACCAACGCCTAGTAGACAATTGTGGATAGTGGACGCAATCGCTAGTAGGCAATTGATGTGGACAAATGCCTAGTAAGACATTTGGACTGTGGACCAAAACGCCTAGTAGACCAATTGGATGTGGACCAATCGCCTAGTAGACCAATTGGATGTGGACAAATCCTAGTAGAAACAATTGGATGTGAGCAATCGCCTAGTAGATTCCATTGGAATGTGACCAATGCCAAGTAAGACCAATTGATGTGCCAATGCCTAGTAACCAACAATTTGTGCAATCGTGAGACCCAATGTAATGGTTATGGAGCCTATTGGTCAATGGACAAATGGCTGTAGACAAATGGAAGTAGACCAACTAGTAGTAGAACCATAGGTTGTAGACCAATGGTTACAACCCCCCCCCCCCCTGGTACGCCACCATAAAGAGATAGTACTATGATCTATGCTTTGACAGGATCTGAGTATCATGAGTAGAAAACCATGAGTCTCACCTTTGCCAGTCTGTATCCTTCCTCCCCACCACTCAACAAAGTTGTCAAAAATTCAAGTGCTCAGTCATCCATGATAGAAACGGTACAGTGTGGTACTGATGTTTCACTTCGTTTCGCGACGGATAAAAAGTATTAGAGACGTCTCCAATACTTTATTCGTCGCAGGACGGTCTCCGTGACAATTTTCTATCTGTCTCAAGTGCTTCCCGCGACTTAAGAAACGTTGTATTGACTGAGTATGAGGAGATGTCCGGATAACGTCTCCATGTAGTTTCAAAATCGTCTAAAGTAGGCCAAATCCGTCTCATATAGATGTTTAAAGTGCTTCTGCGAATTGAGATACTACCTTTATTCTCGTCATGATATGTAATAAAGAATAGATATCTAATATTTAACACATAAGACATACAAGCTTAATAGAGAGGTTCAAAGTTGGGTTACTCTTTCTTGGGACGCTGTATACGGAACAAGAACTTACAAGGTATGCAGAATGCAATCAAATCCCGCTTTTGTCATCTATGCATAAAGGATGTCAATGGCGAGCGGCAGTGGCTGTATTTTCACGTCTATTGTTGCAATACGAATTCACTAGTAAGCTTATTTCTGGGGATACTAGTTTCTTTTTATTTTCAAGGTTTTATTGTGTCAATGCGTCTATGCGTATACAGCTGACTTAAAACATTGCTGATATGAAAAGATAATAACTACCGCCAGCTTATGATTAGTTCAGTAGCCTATGCTTCTTTTATGTTTTACAAGGGTATGCCTGTATACATTCATTCAGAGCGCTCGCTTATTGGCTTAACTGACTTACGTTCTCCGCTGAGATCCTATACGTTACTCGTTTCGGGAGAACGTACATTTCCCCAAAATGCGTTGTTGATTGACAACGGGGAGCTATCTCTTGTGCTAGGGGAACCCTCGTTTGTGCACACGAAAAACTTGTAATTTAACACGCTTGCCAGCCGTTTCTAGCAAATACAGTTTTACACACTCTTAATTTTTCTGTCCCTGGCGTTCCAATGGTTGATATTTCTTATTTGTTATGTTTATACTGAAATGTATGTCTTGTGTATTTTCTTTGCCGAATAATAATTATATATAATATATTACTTAACAGTATGCAGGAGTTTGGGGTTTGAGCTATTTTGAAATATAAGCATTCATAATGCTAACGTTCTAGATTAGCTTCCGTAGTCAGCGAAAGCACCCTATTGTAACAGACGTGCCTAGGGCAATAGTAACACATGAAATTGTAACATTTTGTTTTTCTTTATCAAAGCTATGCACTTGACATGATCAAGATTTAAACTCATTAACCACAATAACTAATCATATATAATAGAAATGACAATGCTTTACTCATCTATATTATATTTTCCACTGTTTATATACATGATATGAGGCAAAAATTATGATATTTTTTATTACCTTTTTTTTTAGGTTGTTGTGGCTTCACCCTTTAACTGCAGACTATATAGAACCTTCATCAATTCATATTTTGGTTCTTTATCTACTTTGTACCTACCAATATTCTTTAAACTGACTGTGGTATAACACTTTATCTAGGCCTAGCCTTTTGACTTTAACGCATTCTTTTTCAAATAAAGTGATACATCTGAGAGACGAAGTAAAATAACAGCTTTTTTTGTAAATCAATCTTCAAATTTACCACTTTTTTTCTGGCAAATCAATATGTCTTTGCCTGTTAACAAAACGTATTGGACAGATATGTTCAGGTATCATATTGAAATATTATATTTTAATCTTTTATGGGGCTCCCATCTCTCCCTTCCTCTTCTTTCTTTTTTTTTTTTTTTTTTTTTTCTTTTTTCTTTTTCATTTTTCTTCTTTCACTCCATCTTTACCTTTTACTTTCCTATTGCCCTTCCCCTCTCTCTCGCCTTCTCCTTCCCCTCCCTTCTCTCTCTTTCTTTCTCTTTTTTATTGTGTGTGTTTTTTTAATTAAAAAAAAAAAAAAAAAATCAGGGGGGGGTTATCAAGTTAATCTCTTTCTCATTCTATAGACCCAATTGTAATAAGTCCTTTTGGGTTTCATGGGATATTTCATCGACAGTGTTTCTTTATGTTTGATACACATATGTACAAACTACGAGATAAATAAAAAATGAAAATCAAATATATAGTATACAGTTTTTAATTTCCTGTTTGAGTCATAGATTTGTTACATTTTGTCCTTGTAACAAAGCACTATAATGGACATATACATTAAACTTATGAGTTTGAAGTTCTGTAGTAAAGTGATATAAATGATTCACCAAAACCTTGAGGATCTGATTACAATGAGACAAATGATAAACAACTAAAGAATTTTTTTTTTTTTTTTTTTTTTTTTTTTTTTTTACAAATTCAATATTTCTTTTTGCCTTTCTACACAAACGTATTGGACAGATATGTTCAAGTTATTTAATTTCCTATGTCTGAGCTTATAGATATAGTCACTTTTGTCATTGTAAACTAAGCATTAAATAATAAAATACATTCAAAGTTGTGAAGTTCACATGCTTGAGCTTATCGACGAGGCTATTTAGCTGTTTTTCTTTATTTCAAGTCTACTCCTATTTACAATTTTGGCATTAAATGAACCTATTACACAATGTTCACTTTTTTATATTTCCAACCTTTTTTCTATTAAATGATATAAATTGAAGAAAAAAAAACAGGAAAAATACTGGAGGCTTGATTACAATGAAACAAATGATAAACAAACTAAGAGACACCTTTTTTTTCGGACAAAATTCAATATTTCTTGCCTTTTCAACAAGAACGTATTGGACAGATGTGTTCAAAGTAATTTATTCTTATATCTGAGCTTATAAATAAGGCTATTTTTTACTTGTAATAAAATATGATTGAAAGAGTACGTTCAATTTCAATTATGCAGATTTTTCTCAGCCCTCCCCCACTTTCGTCAGCAAACGTGCTACAAAAACGAAAAATGACATACATTTGTGATTTTTAGCTGTTCAAGCCCCCCCCCCCATTGCTGCTCAGCCCTCCACTTTCAAAAACGCTCCGTGGCCCTGATTGGTTTATATATAGCTTGGTGTTACTGCAGTGGAGGCTGTTTAATACCGCGCGGTCCTACGGGAGTTACTTTAACAGAAACAGAAAAGAAACAGTCCTTATGGGGCAATTGTAACAGCTTGTTACAACTGCAGTGAAGAGGCAGACATATTTGGAGAGTTTTTTTTCTAATTAGCTTAGGTATTCATCGTTGAAACGTTAGAGAATATGGCCTAAGAACATAATTTTTAAATTATTAAAATGACAGTCGTGCTCATCCACATATTTGTCCAGAAGAAAACAAGGGTAAGTGTGAAATATTACTTTCCTGCTCAAAAAACGATTTTTCTGCTGTAGAAAGTTCCGAACCGTTAAATCTGTTAACACTATACAGCATGTGGAGGATGAAACGCGCATGCTCTGTACAATTTTAAGTTTATGGCGTGTTTCTGCTAGAAATGGGAGCCCTGTTACGATACATAAATAAATCATGACAAGTAGCATTCACGTATAGTTTCAAATAGGCATTGCAAACACCGATGGTCTTGACTCGGCAGAGCCTAATGCCATTATGGCTGATATACATTCAGATAAATTCAAAATGATGAAAAGATGAAAAAAAAAAAACATTTGCGGAAATCTACCCCCTAACCCCCCCCACAGGTAAATGTAAATCAGTTGAACAGTATCAAAACCACTTTAGAAAAAAATTACGAGTCATACGATAATATAATGTTTTTTTAGCTTGCGTTTAAAAGAGTAAAGTGAAAACATTCTTTTATTTCATTGGCAATGAGTGCCAAACATCAGGTCCTCTATGTCTAATGGATTTACAAGCAGGACTGTTTTGGATTACTAAGATGAAAATTGTTGAGCTCTGGTATTTGGGTCATGAATCTGGGTATTGCGTATAACATTGTACTGAAATTGGATGGAACCAATTATTAGTATAATTGAACATAAATTTGCAGTTTGCAGAATATTGATATCAGATATTTTTAATATGTTTAGTTTTTTGAAAATTGGATCAGTATGGGCTAAGTAAGGGGAACCTGTACAAATTCTTAGGCTCTGCGAGTAACAATAATAATTAACATTCCTTTTGGTTCCACAACCCAGGCATATTAGCATATTAAGATAAATAAGATAATATGAAAGAATTGTAAAATAATATAAATACTTTGCATTAACGTATCTTTAAGTTTATACATTATACCAATTATTCTAGAAATATGATTCTTAGATGCTGAAAATGCAAATTCCAGTTAAATGTTGATCGAGAATACACCAAGAATTTAACATTAGTTTTCCTTTCAATTGGGGTATTGTTTATTAAAATTTGATACTGGTCATCGTTATTTTTTGTTTGGGTTGTGAAATATGATATAATTTGTTTTACTGAGATTGAGAGATAACTTTGTTACATTGTAGCCATTTAGTTAGTTTGACAATTCTACATTGAATTTGACTACATTTCGTTAAAATTATGATGAGAATATAACAATGTCGTATATCTGCAAATAAAGCATAACTAAGTATTTCAGAAGAATTTACAATGTCGTTCATATATTTATAAAGAGCAGTTGGCGCAAGTATAGATCCTTGTGGCACGCCACACTGCAGTTCTAAAAATTTGGGATTTACGTAAGTCGACTTCGGTGTATTGAATTCTATTTTTAAATAATCTTTAAACATGCCAGCGGCGTACCCCTTATAAATAACGGTCAAGTTTATATATCAAAATTGAGTGAACGAGCGTGTCAAACGCTTTTGAAAGGTCCAAAATAATCCAGTTATATATTTGTTTTTTTGCAAGGATTAGTTTTCTATCGTATAATCCAATACTCGTAGTTGAGTTGAACATTGTTTCCTAAACATATTGGGCGAGCAAAGTAATTTGTTTTTGTCTAAAATTATATACTTGGATATGGATTATCTTTCTAGGATTTAGATAACGAGGGTAAATATGATATAGGTCGGTAATTTTACACTGGGTACGATTTCTTTTTTAAATATCGTACACCCTTGCTACTTGAAAGCGTTCGATAGCATCCAAGAGACAATGATAGATTGAAACTATGACATAGGGGGTCAGCTATAAAGAGATTTATTGGTTTTAAGATATGAGTTAATATATCGTCATGACCACAAATTTTCGTATTTTTAAGGGATTTTACTATGGATATAATTTCGTGTGGTCTTACGGGTTTGAGAAATAGAATGTAAAAGTATAAACAAGCACTTGTATAACGTATCACATTTGGTTAATCTGGAGGAAAATTTGTCAATTTTTGAGTTTGCTTTTAGCAAATATACAGATAGCCTTTTGTCGAGGCCCTTGTTGGCTTTATTGTCGTTTGCCGAATGATGCCGAGCGAAGCGAGGCGAAAACCCAACTCGCGAAGCGAGTCGGGCTGCAGCTTGTTTCACTGCTCGTTTCGCGAGTTCGGGTTTAATTTCTCCTCGCTTCCGCGACATATTGCAACGAGAACCGAGCCGACACAGACACAGGGCCTCGACAAGAGGCTAATTACAGACAGATTCTATTATGAAACAACATAAAGTAACTTAAATGTGGAAAAATTATATTAAATACATATTATATAAACAGTGATTTATAGAGACTATAATACGTCAGGTTAAAGTTTGACTAAGAACATACATAAATATATTCAGATGCAGATATATATTTACAATATACAGGCATTTATTTTATTTATTTATTTATTTTTTATTTTTTTATTGTTGAGTCATAAATGTAAAGTGGTTTGATTTAACCAACAGATGTATATATGCTACAAATGTTAGCTGAATATAGTAGAAAAAATGTTTTTTATTCCAGAATCTACTAAATTTGCTTACCGGGAGTAGACAGTGTAAATCAGGTGAATTATGTCTACAATTCAAATTCAAATGTAAAGTATATAAATTAAGATAGTAGCAAAAAATATTGTAATGCATGCTCGTATTAGATGTTTTATGGTAGTCTCATGAATATATGCATATATCAAATTTATCATATACCAATATGATAGTTCAGAGTTCGGTGTTATATAGAGTTATAGGGCAGAAGGTATTTCTCTGAAGATTTGTTTCTTCATTGAAGTGTTCGGATCGGTTGTTTTCACTGAGGCGATAACACGGCCATCTCTTGTCCATGCCGCGTTTACATTTTTGTGTTGGCTTCTCTTCATTAGGAGTTTGAGGGTGTAAGTGTCAGATCTTCTTGAATAGAGATTCCACTCCCTTTCAATGTCTTTTCGCTTTCATAAATTGCGCCTTCTGTTTGTACGACCATAGTTTGACGATGATGGGTTTTTAGCCTTGGTTGGGTCTTTCTGACCTACTCGATGGGATCGGTGCTGTGTGGTGCTTTTTCAACTTGAACCCAAGTTGATCCTTGGCAATGGCTATTGCTATTTGATCGGTATCTTCACCTATTTTCTCTTTCACACCAAAATTCAAAGGTGTTTCTTCTCGTATAGCTTCCAGAACATTTATTTGGTGCTCCACGTTTCTCTTTTCTCGATTTCATTCTCTAGCTCCATTTCCAGAAAGATTTTTCCTTCTCTTTGCTCTCCAAAGAATTTTTAAGTTGATTATGGCCGATTCATTTTCTTCTATGCGGCGTGCGTCGTTTTCACATTGCACTTGATTACTTTAACCATAGCTTTTTTTGCAGACTGACTCTAAGTGTCTCCATAAATTCTTTTGTTTTTCAGTAAGTTCGTCAGAACTGTTTGTAGTTGATAATCATTAGGTGAATGTTCAGATACATCAATTGAATCAGCGTCATCACTATATCACATTCAGAGTCATTAGGATTGGTATTTTTTCACCCTTTTCTTGTTTTAGGGGTGCGTTTCATTTGGCGCCATCTCCCTTGCCAGCCATTGACACCGAGACGAATGTATAAAAGCTTGGTGGGTAAGAGATATTAGTGGGTATAGTAGGTAGTAAGAGGCGCACGTGATGATCGATGGCGGGAAGGATTATCGATTGTGATATGCGGGAGTGAGAAGAATCTGG